>JAJPUD010011482.1:0-54397 GCA_023553655.1 Myrmecobius fasciatus
TTTTGATTCTACCTTGTACAACAGAGTCAGAATCACTCAAAATCATTGGAATCAGGGCATCCTGGAAGGAAGTGAACAAAAGAAGAGGAAGTTTATATACAAGAATCAATTTAGTTTAAAACAATTAAATTTCCTCTTTCACAAATTCAGTATCATTTAAAATAAAAATATTATTATTCTCAACTTAGCAAACATCAGGAAATGAGGATTCCAAATACAAAGAACGGGAAAAAAATGAACTATATACTTCAGTATCTATTGAGATAATTATGATTTCTTGATTGAGATAGACATATGATATTGTTAATATGATCAATTATACCGATAATTTTCTTAATATTGAACCAACCCTACATTTCTGGGATAGAGTCCACTTGGTTATAAGGTATACTTCTAGTATTTTGTTCAAAATTTTTGCATTGATATTCATTTAGGGAAATTGATCTATAATTTTCTAGTTGTGTTTTAGCTTTTCCTGGTTTAGGTATCAGCACCATATTTGTTTCATAAAAGGAGTTTGGTAAGACTGCTTCTTCACCTATTTATCTCAGTAATTGATCTGATTTCTGATGTTGTAATTACTATTTTTCTGTACTTTATTGTGGTCATTGTCCTGATTCTGCATCAGATCACTTAAGTTTTTCCAAGTTATCCAAAATTCTTCATATTCATGATTTCTTAGAATGCAACACTTTGCATTATGTCCATATACTGCAGTTTATTCAATGATTCCACAATTCTTGAGCACCCAAGAAAACAGAGAAAAATGATCTCTTTAAAAATGCCTATGAACAGTTCTTTGGATTGATAGAGACAAATGAAATGTTGCTTATCATAAAGCTAATTTCCTTCTCATGTGTTATAGGTCATACAAAAAAAAAAAAAAAACCAGAGATTTACCCTGCTGCTAGAGATATTTGGTTTTGTATCCTTGCAGGTATTTTTGGACAGAAACTGGAAGAAACCATCCGCTTTGAGAAGAGATATGGGAACTTCCTGGTCCCCATGTTAGTAGAACAATGTGTGGATTTTATCCGACAGTGGGGGCTAAAGGAAGAAGGTTTATTTCGACTTTCAGGCCAGGCTAACCTTGTGAAAGAATTGCGGGATGCCTTTGACTATGGAGAGAAGCCATCTTTTGACAGGTAAGTAAAAAAAAAAAAAAGAAAAAGTCACCAAATTAAGCATCTACTATATCAGGCATTGTGCTGAGTATTGAGGGTACAGAGAAAGGCAAAAAAAATTCCTGTTCTCAAGTAGCTTACAGTCTAATGTGGGAAACAGCATGACAACAACTGTCTACAAACAAGTTATAAAGGGAAGGGAGGAATGCATCTCCTTCCTACTAAGGAAAGTAAAATCAGAACCAAATGGGACAACTGATGTGAGCATTCATCAAGCGAAAGAAATTTCATAAATGCTTGTAGTGCATGTAGCATGAAAACACCTAGAAAATGAATCAGTATTTAATTTTCTTCAACAGTAAGAAAAGATTCATTGTATTTTTTTTAAAATATCATTTTCCAGGATCCTAGGGATACCCTTGTTTAAAGAACTGAGAAGAGATTCTCTGGCATCATCACCTTGATAAGAAAAATAGGTCTTTTTTTCAGGAAAAAGATTGAGATAAAAAAAAAATTCAGTTTCCCAAAGGAAATACAAACTTATTTTCTTTCTGTTCAATTTTGGGTCCAACTCATTGTACATACTTATACAGTAGCAGGCACATAAACACACCCACACATACATATATACACCCCTTTCAATCTTCCTTACCATACCACCTCTTCATTTGAGTGGCCTTTTTTTTTTCTGTGATTCTCCTTTATAATAATTACATGCATTCTGTTTCTTCTTTCCTTTTTTAGGCTATTTTAGAATCTAGCTAGCTAGCTAGCTGTGTGTGTATATATACATTTTTTAAATAGCATTTTATTTTTTCAAATACATGTAAAGATGTGTTCAACATTCATTTTTGTAAAACTTGTGTTCTAAAATTATTCTCCTTCCATCCTTTATTTCATCCTTCCCCAAGATAGCAGCAATCTGATACAGGTTAAATATGTGCAATCCTTTTAAATATATCTCTATATTTGTCATGTACAAGAAAAATCAGACCAAAAGGGGAAAAAATTATAAGAAAGGAAAAATCTAAGCAAACAAAAATGTGAAAATACTATGCTTCAATCTATATTCGGTCTCCATAGTTCTCTTGAATGTGATTAGCATTTTCCATCCCCAGTTTATTGGAACTACCTAGAATCACCACATTGTTGAGAGGAGCCAATGGACTCCTACTTTAAAATGGTTTTGTTGCTTAGTTAAGCTTTAGGAACCAACTCCCAACTCACTCTCAAAAAAGAATCTCAGGTTTCAGAGCAAGGATGCATTTCCTTCTTAGTATAAAGGTACCCCAGAGGATTCAGGGGATCATTATCTAATGCTATAGCTTTAAGCACTCAGCTGTGTGCTTTCTTATTTAAAAATTATCCATTGAAATAATTTCTGTCAGCTCTCTCTAAGCATCTTTTAGAAATGAGTTTTTACTTTGGTGTGTAGAGTTGGTACAAAAATACCCCCTGTTAATGATAACACTCAACCATAAGCACATATAGAATCCAAGGGAAAGGGGGCTCAGATTTAGAGATCACTTGTGACAATGGGATAACCCCATACTTCTTGGTTACTGGAAATCCTTTTCTCTAATTCCTTGATTTTTCAATAGCTCCTTATGAAGCCATGCATCTTTGTCATTCTTTCCTTCTCAAGGAAGGAAGCTGCTATTATCTGATCTGAGGATGCTAGTAGGATACTGATGGAGATTGGGAAATCCAATGTCCTCCAGGAGCTTAGAAGTTCACAAGGGCTTTTTATCTGAAGTCAGGGGCAGGGAGAAGAAACCTAGACCAAGATCCATGTTGAAGCTTCTCCTTGCCTCTTAGGTGGTTCCTTTTCAAGGATTTTATTAGAAATATGTAACAATCAAGGAGATGGAATACAAGGTGGAATTGTCATCCCCAACTCCTTCCTCTGTATCTCTCTCTCCCACATCCCATATTCAATCAGTTGCTAATTTCTATCATTTCTACTTTTATAGCATCTATACTATACAACCCTCTGCTATCCTGACTATTCCACCATTTTTAGTAATACCTTATTACTTCACACTTGGATTATTGCAATAGACTACGACTTGATCTTCCTGCCTCAAGTCTTTCCCTATCCAATCAATTCTCCCATCTATCAAACTGATTTTTCTAAAGGACAAGTTTGATCATATCACTCTCTCCCCTGTTCAATAAACCACTAGCTCCCTATTACCTCCAGAATCAAATCCTGTTTGGTTTTCAAAGTCCTTTATAATCTGACTTCTTCCTAAATCTCATTGTCTTCCACATATTCTGTGATCCAGTGACAGTGCCTTCCCTACTCTTCCTGAACATGGCATTCCTTCTTCTGGCTTTGGGAATTTTCATAGCTTTCCTCCCAGGCCTGGAGCTCTCTCCTTCCTCATCTCTTGGTTATGGTTTTTTGGTTTTTTATGTTTTTGTTTTTGTTTTTTGTTTTTGTCTTAGCTAAAATCCTGTTCCCAATCTTCCTTAATCTTCCCTCTGAAACTACTGCCCTTTTATTCTGTATGTATCTTGTTAATAGTTGTTTGCATATTGTCTCACCCATTAGATTGTGTGAGTTCCATGAGATGAAGGACTGCCTTTCTTATACTCCTAGTACTGAGTACAGTGCCTAGTACATAATTGTTGCTTAATAAATGCTAGTTGACTAGTTAACTGGCAAGCTAACTCAGCTCAGTGCACTACTTAGGAGATACTACTTAGAATCCATGAAATTTGAATTTTTGGCCTTAATAAATTTATCTTTTTTAGATAACATTTTCATCATCAATAAGTAATCATAAATTCTTTCTGTGGGCTTTCTAAGGAATCCACCTTATTTAATTTCCATTTCTTTAGGTCTTTATAGGAACCTTTTCAATTAATCTGTGTTTTACACTGTGCAATTTTACTGGGCCAATGGCTCAATAAAGAGTGCATCACTTCACTGAAAAGTATTTTAAATATTCTGACTTCAGTAACACCGATGTACACACAGTGGCTTCGCTTCTCCAATTATATCTCCAAGAACTTCCAGAACCAATCATTCCTTTTGCTAAGTATGAAGACTTTTTGTCCTGTGCCAGTTTACTCATTAAAGAAGAAGAAATGGTAAGTTTAATAGTAATTCTAATTATACATGGGCTTGGGTTTTATGTCCGTGTTTCTGACCTTTAATTTGTAAGATGCCCTTTTGATTTTCTTAAGTTTATCTGTGCATTAGTATAATAATCTGTTACCCAAGATACCTAAACTCTTGAGTCACAGGAATTGGGTCTGACCTCAGGGACCAACCCAAAATATTGGTATCATTTTTTGGCTTGTTATGGTCTCTCCTTTAACGGAGTCAAGATGGTAGAGTAGCAGGAAGAAGTATAGTCCATATCCTCCTACACATCTTCTCCATAAAGAACTAGAAAAATGTACCTGATTGAATCCTGTCTGAGAAATCCAAGAAAAAAATAATAGTCATTTTCCCAGGACAGCATAGGAAGACAGGGAAGGACATTGGGAACAGAGTCTGGCCAGGAGTTCACTCCAGAAAACATTCTAATGCCCAAGGACCAAAAATGGTTCAATACTAGATTCTAAATCAGGAAGCACCATGGTAAGAAGAGATCCCTGAGAGTCCTTGAACTAGAGCCCAAGGCAGGAACATAGTAGTATCTGTCTTATACTTGGCTCATAGGCTACTTGAAAGGGAAACTTTGCTTAGGGACAGTAGGAAGAAGCATTTGCAGCCAGTCTTAGCTATACATTGTGAGGAATAGATTGAAGAGCAAATAGCAACAGCGTGGTCTCAGGAAGAGAGAAAAGGATTTTACTTGTTGCCTATAGCCCAGGCTAAATCCTACATTGAAATAACCAGGAGAGGAATCCTAGTCCACGGGAATTTCAAAGTCCCATTGCTTTCTAACATTAATCTTTTGAAACTTCCAACCAGAGAAAAATTAACATGCATCATACTCAGACTAAAATCTGGGTCAAGAATTTTCAGAGTCCAGACCAGAAGGGCAGCAAAGAGATTACATCCCTGAACCAAGAATAACTTACACAGCAAAACTGAGTTTAATCCTATAGGAGAAAAAGTGGATTTTTAATGAAATAAAGGAATTTAAAGCATTTCTGATGAAAAGACAGAATTGAATAAAGAATATTATAAACAAATTATAGGAGTCAAAAGAAGTCTAAAAAGGAAATTATGAAAGAACAATCATACAGGACTGAATAAGGATAAACTATTTACAATCATATATGGAGATATGGAGTTGGAGGTTATTCAATTTGTAAGAAAAACCAATAGGTTTGAACCAATAGCACTTTATTAAAAGGTTCATGGTTCCCTGAGATCCTCCTCATGATCTGAGATGGCCCCTTCTATCATTGATTGATAGATCCGGCATTTTACCCTTCAGAAGTTTACACAAAATATATTGGTTGACAAAAGAACTAATGCACTGACCTTGACAGATCTGTCCTGACCTTTCAGGGGGTCCTGATGAGCGCACCCATGAATTGGTAGAAAGCAGGCCACACCTTGGCAACCAAGCCACTTATGAGTCAAGTGCTCATGGTCATTTCCCCATCTTGGACAACAGAGGGATGACAGGTGACAGAGAGACAACAAAAATAGCTGAGGGACTTTCCATATAATTGAGTCACCTTCACTGGGCTTGGTCATATAACAAGAAAAAATAAAGATGGAAGCCTCTGGTTAGCTTTCTTTGAATAAACAAGTGAATCTTCAGTTCACAGCTCTAGGGCCTAATACACAGAATTTATAATCATTATCCCCATGGAATCATATCAAACTGATCAATACTGATTGGAATAGAGTAGGGGGCCCATAAAATCAGGATCCATTTAATCATCTATCACAAGGGAGATGACTCATTCCACAGAACTCTATCATAATCAGGGGTCAGAGAAGACATTTAAATAGAGGGTTAGGAATGATTCTGTTATGTTTTGACAATCTTAAAAGAAAAATGGAAAGGGAGAGAAAGTGGAAGTGAGAAAAAGGAGAGGAAAATGGAGGAAATTATCACATAATTGGAATGCACAGGAAATCTAAACAACAGAAAAGAAGGAATGGAGAAAGTGACATTTTTTCCTTACCTGGTCAAAGAAGAGGAAAACACACTTCTATGCAGTTGGATATAGAAATATATTTCACTTAAAAGGATTAAGAAAAAGGAAAGAATATGAGGGAAGGTAGATTAAGAGTGGGATTAATCAGAAGCAAAACAAACTCTAGAAGGAAGGGACAGGAAACAAAGAAGAGTAAACATTATAAGAGAATAAGATGGAAGGAAACAAACACTCAATTAGTAACCAGAACCATGAATATGAATGGAAATAAAAAATAGAAAAATGTGTAGTGCAGTGAATAGAGTACTGCTCTGGAAATTAAGATTTATCTTCCCGAGTTCAAATGTAGGCTCAGACACTTACTAACAGTGTGATCCTAGGCAAGTCACTTAACTTTGTTTCAGTTTCCTTATCTGTAAAATGAGCAGGGGAAGAAAATGGCAAACCACTCTATTGTCTGCCAAGAAAACCCCAAGTGGGAGCACAAATAATGGGATATAACTGAAATGACTAAACCACAACAGCAAAATGGGTTAGAAATCAGAATCCAGTGTGCTTGAAACAAAGATCTGCACAAAGTTAAAATAGGGGTTTGGAATATCATCTATAACTTATTTCAGCTGAAGTAAAAGACAAACGTGGCAATCATATTCTCAAAGAACAGCAAAAATAGAATTAAAAATAAATACGGAAAGTATGCTTTTCTGAGAGCTACCCTAAATAGTAAATAAATAGCAAACATATGTGTAGCAAATGGCATAACATCTACATTCTTAAAGGAAAAGTTAAATGACTTATAAAGAGAAATAAACAGTAAAACTATAAAATTGGAGAAACTCAATTTAGCTCTTTCAGACCTAGATAAATCTTATTTTAAAAAAAGAAATGAAAGATCTGAGTGGATAATAAAAATGAGAAATGATCAATCTCTGGAAAATATTGAATAGAAGTTACACTTATTTTTACTTGTGGATTTTTTACTAGAATTGATAATATATTAGGAGAGAAAAACCCTAACAAAAGTAGAAAAATTAAATGTATGTCTTATAGATAAATACAATAAAATTATATACAACAAAAGAACCGTGAAGTAAAGACTTAATTAGCAAGAATAGGTGGATCAGGGGGGCGGAGCCAAGATGGCAGAGTGCAGACATGATTCTGTGACCTCCTCTGATCTTCTCTCAAACCAACAGCAGATTAAGCCTCTGAACTAGTTCTGGAGTGAACGCTCCCCCAAATACTTGGAGTACAATACATTTCCAGCAAAAATTACCTTGGAAGAACTCCGGAGCAGGTCTGTTTCGGCCAGGCAGGAGGTCGGGTGGTTTCCTGCGCTCAGGCAGCAGTGTGCAGCCAAAGCAAGAGACCGGGGCTGGGACAGAATATGATGGATTCTAAGGACCTGGGAAGTCCCTAAAGACGCTTGGGACACTTTGCTCTGGTTGCCAGCAGGTGCTTTGGCAGATCTGCCTTTAGTAAAAGGTAGATTGAAAACCACTGAGAATACCTGACCTAGCCTGGAGAGCCCAGCAATAAATCAGTGGAATTGCCCCAGGGCAAACTGAAGCAGCTGCTAGTCCTCTGCTTTAAACAGACCTCAAGCTCTAAAAAATGAGTAAAAAACAGAAAAGAACTCTCACCATAAACAGCTTTTATGAAGAGAAAGCAGAGCAGACCTCAGAACCTGAGGTTCCTAAAGGTAAAGCAACTCCAGAGGAAGCCATAAAGGCAGAAATGAACTGGTACCCATTTCACAAGGCTTTCCTGGAAGATTGCATAAAGAATCTCAAAAGAGAGTTAGAAGAAAAATGGGGAAATGAATTGAGATCACTGCAAGAAGGATATAATGCCCTCCAAAAGAGATGATAAAGACACCAATTCACTGAAAAACAAAATTGGTGAAATGAAAAAAGTCACCAACTCACTGGAAAACAAAATTGGTGAAATGGAAAAAATCACCAACTCACTGGAAAAAAAATGGTGAAATGGAAAAAGACCAATTCACTTAAAAACAAAATTAGTAAAATGGAAAAAGAATGCAATGAACAAAAAATTCAATTTGCCAGTTACAAAAAGAGCTAAAAAAGGTAACTGAAGAAAATAATACTTTAAAAATTATAACTGAGCAAATAGAAGTGAATGACTCAACAAGATTTCAAGAATCAGTCAAACAAAAACAAAAAATGAAAAAAAAATAGAAAAAATATGAAATATCTCCTAGGAAAAACAACTGACTTGGGAAACAGATCTAGGAGAGACAATCTAAGGATTATTGGACTCCCTGAAAGCCATGATGAAAAAAAGAATCTAAACACTATCTTCCAGGAAATAATGAAAGAAAACTACCCTGATGTTTTAGAATCAGAAGGCAAAATCACCATAGAAAGAATTTACCAATCTCCTCCTGAAAGAGACCCCAAAATTAAAACCCCAAAGAATATCGTGGCTAAATTTCTGGACTATCCAACCAAGGAAAAGATATTGCAAGCAGCTAGAAAGAAACAATTCAAATACCGAGGAACTATAATTAGAATCAAACAAGATCTGTCAGCTTCCACATTAACGTATTGAAGGGCCTGGAATCAGATATTCCCAAAGGCAAAGGAACTTGGATTACAGCCAAGAATAAGTTATCCAGCTAGAATGAGCATTATCTTCCAGGGAAGAAGATGGTCATTCTATGATATAGGTGAATTTCACCTATTTCTAATGAAAAGACCAGATCTGAACAAAAAATTTGACTTCCAAACACAGAACTCAAGAGAAGCATAAAAAGGTAAAAAGGAAAGAACTCTTGAGAACTATATTTCTACTATGGGTATAATTAAAGAATAAGGATATAATTTGATTTGACTTTGATAAAATGAAAAAGAAAATAGAGGTGGAAGGACTATCATACTGGATAAAGAGGGGAAAGGAGGTAAAATAAAGTAAAAAAAAAAAAGGTAAAAATAAGGTAAAATCTCATTAAGAGACAAAGAAACCTAATAGAGTTGAGAGAAAGAAGGAAAGGCGATGAGCCTTGTGTGAATTTTACTCTCATCAGATTGGGCTCTAAAAGAATACATCAGACACATTTGGTTTCATCAAAAAATGTGTGCTTCCTTATAGGAAAGTAGGAGGGAAAGGAGGAAAAGAAAGGGATAGACTAATAGAAGGGAAAATAGAAGAATTAGGGGAAAGGTGTAAAAAAAAAAGTAGGAGGGGCTCTAAAGGGGGAAGGACTGTTAGAGGGAGGTGGTCATCAAAAACAAAATACTGGGGAGGAGGAAGAGAGAAAGGGGAAAGGAAAGATAAAAACATAACTTTGGGTAAATAAGATGGCAGGAAATACAGATTTAGTTATTTTAACTGTGAATGTGAATGGGATGAACTCTCCCATAAAACAGAAGTGGATAGCAGACTGGATTAAAAGCCAGAATCCCAGAATAAGTTGTTTACAAGAAACACATCTAAAACATAGAGATACATGCAGAGTGAAGGTAAAGGGCTGGGGTATAATCTGTTATGCTTCAGGTGAACAGAAAAAGCAGGGGTAGCAATCCTGATCTCAGATCAAGTAAAAAACAAAGATCTAATTAAAAGAGATAAGGAAGGAAACTATAGCTTACTAAAGGTACCATAGATAATGAAGCAATATCAATACTAAATATATATGCACCAAGTGGTATAGCATCCAAATTCCTAGAGGAGAAATTAAGAGAGATGCAAGAAGAAATAGACAGCAAAACTATAGTGGGGGATCTCAACCTTGCTCTCTCAGAATTAGATAAATCAAACCACAAAATAAATAAGAAAGAAGTTAGGGAGGTAAACAAAATATTATAAAAGTTAGGTATAATAGATCTTTGTAGAAAATTGAATGGAGACAGAAGGGAGTTTACTTTTTTCTCAGTGGTTCATGGAACTTATATAAAAATTGACCATGTGTTAGGGCATAAAAACATCAAAATCAAACGCAGAAAGGCAGAAATAGTAAATGCATCATCAGATCATGATGCAATAAAAATCACACAGAATATAAGACCAGGAGAAAATAGACCAAAAGTTAATTGGAAATTAAATAATCTAATTTTAAACAATGAATGGGTGAAAGAGCAAATCATAGACACAATCAATCATTTCATTCAGGAGAATGACAATAATGAGACAACGTACCAAAATTTGTGGGATATGGCCAAAGTGGTTAGAAGGGGTTATTTTATATCTCTAAATGCTTACTTGCATAAAATAGAGAAAGAGAAAATCAATTAATTGGGCTTACAATTTAAAAAAGCTAGAAAAAGAGCAAATTAAAAACCCTCAATTAAATACCAAATTGGAAATTCTGAAAATAAAAGGAGAAATTAATATCATTGAAAATAAGAAAACTATTGAATTAATAAATAAAACTAAGAGTTGGTTTTATGAAAAAACCAATAAAATAGATAAGCCTTTAGTTAATTTGATTAGAAAAAGGAAAGAGGATAAACCCAAAGACCCCAGTTTTTGGGATAAAAACTCACTATTTGACAAAAACTGCTGGGATAATTGGAAACTAGTATGGAAGAAATTAGGCATTGACCCACACCTAACACCATATACCAAGATAAGGTCAAAATGGGTTCATGATCTAGGCATAAAGAATGATATTATAAACAAATTAGAACAATGTAGGATGGTTTACCTCTCAGACCTGTGGAGGGGGAAGGAATTTGTGACCAAAGAAGAACTAGAGTTCATCATTAATCACAAAATAGATAAGTTTGACTATATCAAGTTAAAAAGTTTTTGTACAAACAAAATGAATGCAGACAAGACTAGAAGGGTAGCAGTAAACTGGGAAAATATTTTTACATCGAAAGGTTCTGATAAAGGCCTCATTTCTAAAATATATAGAGAATAGACTCAAATATATAAGAATTCAAGCCATTCTCCAATTGACAAATGGTCAAAAGATATGAACAGACAATTTTCAGAAAAAGAAATTGAAACTATTTCCAGTCACATGAAAAGGTGCTCCAAGTCACTATTGATCAGAGAAATGCAAATTAAGACAACTCTGAGATACCACTACACACCTGTCAGATTGGCTAAAATGACAGGAAATGATAATGATAACTGTTGGAGGGGATGTGGGAAAACTGGGACACTGATACATTGTTGGTGGAACTGTAAACGGATCCAACCATTCTGGAGAGCAATTTGGAGCTATGCTCAAAAAGTTATCAAACTGTGCATACCCTTTGACCCAGCAGTGTTTCTACTGGGCCTATATCCCAAAGAGATCTTAAAGGAGGGAAAGGGACCCACATGTGCAAAAATGTTTGTGGCAGCCCTTTTTGTAGTGGCAAGAAACTGGAAATTGAAAGGATGCCCATCAATTGGAAAATGGCTGAATAAATTATGGTATATGAATGTTATGGAATATTATTGTTCTGTAAGAAACGAGCAACAGGAGGATTTCAGAGAGGCCTGGAGAGACTTGCATGAACTGATGCTGAGTGAAATCAGCAGAACCAGGAGAACATTATACACAGCAGCAAGACTATACGATGATCAATTTTGAGGGACATGGTTCTCTTCAACAATGATGTGATTCAAACCAGTTCTTCAGCGATGAAGATAGTCATATACATCCAGAGAGAGGCCTGTGGGAACTGGGTGTGAACTACAACACAGCATTTTAACTCTTTCTATGAATGTTTCCATGCATTTTGTTTTCCTTCTTAGGTTGTTTTTTTTCTTCTTCTCTTTCTAGATCTGGTGTTTCTTGTGCAGTAAGATAACTGTATAGATATGTATACAAGTATTGTATTTGTCATATAATTTATCCTATTTAGCATGTATTAGATTACCTGTCATCTAGGGGTGGGGGTTGGGGGGAAGGAGGGGAATAGCTTGGGGAAAAAAAGTTTTTGCAAAGGTCAATGTTGAAAAATCACTCATATGTTTGGTAAATAAAAAGCTTTATATAAAAAAAATAGAAAAAGGAAAGAGGAAAATCAAACTGTTAGTCTCAAAAATGATAAGGGAGAACTCTCCACCAATGAAGAGGAAATTAGAGCAATAATTAGGAGTTACTTTGCTCAACTTTATACCAATAAATTTGATAATCTAAGTGAAATGGAGGAATATCTACAAAAATATAGACTGACCAGGTTAACAGAAGAGGAAATAAATTATTTAAATAGCCCCATTTTAGAAAAAGGAATAGAACAAGCTATTAATCAACTGCCTAAGAAAAAATCTCCAGGGCCAGATGGATTTACATGTGAATTCTACCAAACATTCAAAGAACAATTAATTCCAAAACTATATAAACTATTTGAAAAAATAGGGAAAGAAGGTGTACCACCAAATTCCTTCTGTGATACAGATATGGTGCTGATAGTTAAACCAGGTAGGGTGAAAACGGAAAGAAAACTATAGACCAATTTCCCTAATGAATATTGATACAAAATTTTTAAATTAAGATATTAGCAAAGAGATTACAGAAAGACATCCTCAGGATAATACACTATGACCAAGTAGGATTTATACCAGGAATGCAAGGCTGGTTCAATATTAGGAAAACTATCAGCATAATCAATTATATTAATAACCAAACTAACAAAAATCATATGATTATCTCAATAGATGCAGAAAAAGCATTTGATAAAATCCAACACCCATTCCTATTAAAGACACTAGAGAGTATAGGAATAAGTGGGCTTTTCCTTAAAATGATCAGTAGCATCAACTTAAAACCATAAGCAAGCATCATATGTAATGGGGACAAACTAGAACCATTCCCAATAAGATCAGGAGTGAAACAAGGCTGCCCACTGTCACCATTACTATTAATATTATATTAGAAATGTTAGCTTTGGCAGTAAGAAAAGAAAAAGAGATTAAAGGAATTAGAATAGGTAACTAGGAAACCAAATTAGCATTCTTTGCAAATGATATGATGTTATACTTAGAGAACCCTAGAGATTCAACTAAAAAACTACTTGAAACAATTCACAACTTTAGCAAAGTTGCAGGATACAACATAAATCCACATAAATCAGCATTTTTTATATATTACCAATAAAGTTCAGCAGCAAGAGATACAAAAAGAAATTCCATTTAAAATAACAGTTGATAGTATAAAATATTTGGGAATCTATCTGTTAAGAAAAAGTCAGGAACTATACGAACTAAACTACAAAACACTTTCCACACAAATAAAGTCAGACCTAGTCAATTGGAAAAACATTAAGTGCTCATGGGTAGGCCGAGCAAATATAATAAAAATGACAATACTACCCAAATTAATTTACTTATTTAGTGCCATACCAATCAAACTCCCAAGAAATTATTTTACAGATCTAGAAAAAATAGTAGTAAAGTTCATCTGGAAGAATAAAAGGTAAAGAATTTCAAGGGAATTAATGAAAAAAAAAGGCAGATGAAGGTGGCCTTGCTGTACCAGATCTAAAACTATATTATAAAGCAGAGGTCCTCAAAACCATTTGGTACTGGCTAAGAAATAGAGTAGTCAATCAGTGGCATAGGATAGGATCACAGGACAAACTAGGCAATAACTATAGCAGTCTAGTGTTTGACAAACCCAAAGACCCCAGCTCTTGGGATAAGTACTCACTGCTGGGAAAGTTAGAAACTAGTGTGGAAGAAATTAGGGCTTGATGCACACTTAACACCACATACCAAGATAAGATCTAAATGGGTTCATGATTTGGATATAAAGAGTGATATTATAAGCAAATTAGAGGAACATAGGATGGTTTACCTCTCAGACCCGTGGAGATGGAATAAATTTGTGTCCAAAGAAGAACTGGAACTCTTAATTGAACACCAGATAGATAATTTTGATTATATTAAGTTAAAAAGGTTTTGTACAAAAAAAAACTAATGCAGACAAGATTAGGAGGGAAGCAATAAACTGGGAAATCATCTTTACATTTGGGGGTTCTGATAAAGGCCTCAATTGTAAAATATATAGAGAATTGTCTCATATTTATAAGAATTCAAGCCATTCTCCAATCAATGAATGGTCAAAGGATATGAACAGACAATTTTCAGATGATGAAATTAAAACTATTTCTAGTCATACAAAAAGGTGCTCCAAATCACTATTGATAAGAGAAATGCAAATTAAGACAACTCTGAGATACCACTACACACCTGTCTGGCTAAAATGACAGGAAAAGATAACAATGAATGCTGGAGGGGATGTGGGAAAACTGGGACACTGATGCATTGTTGGTGGAGCTGTGAACGTATCCAACCATTCTGGAGAGCAATTTGGAACTATACTCAAAAAGTTTTCAAACTGTGAATACCCTTTGATGCAGCAGTGTTTCTACTGGGCTTATATCCCAAAGAGATCTTAAAGGAGGGAAAGAGCCCCACATGTGAAGAATGTTTGTGGCAGCCCTTTTTGTAGTGGCTAGAAACTGGAAAATGAATATATGCCCATCAATTGGAGGGTGGCTGAATAAATTATGGTATATGAATGTCATGGAATATTATTGTTCTGTAAGAAACGACCAGCAGGATGATTTCAGAGAGGTCTGGAGAGACTTGCATGAACTGATGCTAAGTAAAATGAACAGAACCAGATCATTATACACGGCAACAACAAAACTGTATGATGATCAATTCTGATGGACATGGTTCTCTTCAACAATGAAATGTTTCAAACCAGTTCCAACAGTTCAGTGAAGAAAGCCATATACACCCAGAGAGAGGGATATGAATGTGGACCAGAACATAACATTTTCATGCTCTCTATTGATGTTTGTTTGCATTATGTTTCCCTTCTCAGTTTTTTTTTCTTGTAGGTTCGACTTTTCTTGCACAGCAAGATAACTATAAAAATATGTATACACATATTTGATTTGTGAATTATTTTAACATAATTAACATGTAGTGGATTTCCTGCCATCTAGGGGAGTGGTGGGAACTGGGGGGGGGGAATTTGTAACAAAAAGCTTTGCAAGGGTCAATGTTGAAAAATTACCCATACATGTTTTGCAAATAAAAAGCTTTAACAACAAAAAAAATTAAAAAGGAAAAAAAGAATAGATGGATTAAATTACAAATCATGGAAACAAATAGCGATTTCATTAAAGACAATGACAATAATGAGACAAGACCGTAAAATTTGAGGAGACAACCAAAGCAAATACATAGGGGAAATTTTATCTCTACGTGTATAGAGAAAATTAACATCTCTATCTTTATCAATTTAAAAAGAGAAAATATGAATCCATGAATTGGGCAGGCAACTAAAAAAACTATTTTTTAAATGAAATCCCAAATTGCAATTCTTCAAGCCAAAGAAAAGATTAATAAAATTGAAAACAAAAAAGCCATTGAATTAATAAAATTAGTGGCTAGTTTTGATTTTACTTTTTTGAAACAATTGTTTTTTTTAAAGTAGCTACAAACCTTAATAAAATAGAAAAGCTATTAGCTAATGATTTAAAAATACAAATACAACAAAAACTAGGGTAAGGAGGTGGAGGAAAGTCATATAAATATTGTCTTAATATCCAACTCACAGAGAATCAAACAGAAAAACAGAATTATAGACCAATATTCTTATTGAAGATCAATGCAAAAATTTTTAATAAAATATTAACAAAGACTTCAGTAAAATATCACAAAGATCCTACTGTATGAGTAAGCTGGATTTAGAACAGAAAAACTCATAAAATTAAACTAATTACAGGGAGATATTATAACATAATATAGTAATATACTAAATCATGTCTATCATGATACCCATTTTTTCCAAAATAGGTTCTTCTGAAAATGGAATAAAAAGATGGTACACTTATTCCTCATGTACTTTTAATAGATATGTTAGATTTTTTTTTGAAAAAAAAAATAGATAATTTGTCTTTTTTTTTCTTTTTTATACAGGGCGTTAAAGAATTAGCCAAGCAGGTGAAAAATTTGCCAATGATTAATTATAATCTTCTCAAGTACATATGCAGGTAAAAACTTTTTTAAAAAATGTAATAAACATTAGCATGATCATTAATTTACTTTGTTAGCCTTGTCATTAATATACTGTGTGAATGTGTGACCGAGTAAATAATTTTGATGTCATTTTACTATCAGGAATAGTGAAATAGAAATAGATTTAGGAGAGCAATACATTGTAAAAAGAATATTATATAAAAATGATATAACAGAGATTCAGTCAATTTGGAGAAATAAAGTCATATCCATTACAGGTTACAAAGGACTACTATTTATTATATGAATTAACAAGGGGAAAGATAAGTTCCCTAGTGGAAATCACAATTAACTAGGAGAAAGAAACCGATAAAAGAAAGACTCCATGGGAGAGAGAATCCCATGGCAGGCAACTTCTGAAAAGGAGTTAGCAAAGATCTTCACGAGCACATTTTTTGTAGGGGAAATATAACCTCTTGAATTTCACACCATAACTTGGAAAGTCTCAGGAAAGGAGCTGAAAACAAAGGCGGGAATAAGTATGTGTTTTAAATATTAGGACTATCTCGAAGATTCTATGATCTGGGAAAACCTTGGTTCCCATTATAATTATCTTAACTATACATCTTTCATTACTAAAATATCAGATTAATGAAAATATCTGTGTAAAATGCAATCGATGCTATGACTTTTATGAATAAGTTAAAAAAAAAAAAAACGTTCTTTGTCTTTCCAGCAGAAGAATTGAGTTTTATTCTGAATTTGTTGTTGCTAAATAGATTTAATTGTTGTTGAGTTATTTCAGGTATCTCCAACTCTGAGATCCCATTTGGGGTTTACTTGGTAGAGATACTGGAGTATCTCATTTTACAGATGATGAACTGAGGCAAGCAGGGTTAAGTCATTTGCCCAGGGTCACAAAGCTAGTAAGTGTCTGAGGCCAGATTTGAACTCAGAAAGAGGAATTTTATTGATTCTCAAACCTGTGCTCTATTCAGTATACTACCTAGCTGCCCATAAATAGGTTTAACTTGACTTTTAACCTCTGCTCTTGGAGAATTATTACTTTCAGCTTTAGTCAGGCCTTAAATTTATATATATATATATATATATATATATATATATATAAATATATATATATATATGTATACATATATATGTATATATATTATGTATATATATACATATATATGTATAATACACACATATATATTATATTAGGCTTCCTTAAACAATAGAAAATACATAAAAATGGATACATTTTCTAAAATCCAAAATGTCTGGTTATATCATATCTATATTAAATAACATCAGCTCAATGTACCTTTCTCACACATCACCAAGAGCAAAATTATTACTAAAGACAATTTGGAAAGTAAGGGAAGAAGGAAATAGATAAAAGATGTTAAAAAAAAAAAAAGAAAAGAAAAGAAAAAAGAAAAAAAAATCCAACATCTGCAACCAGAAGGGCAAAATGGCAAAGGTTTTACCCTTGTACTTCATATATGCTGAAATGGGGTAGGATTGTTGGTTCGTGTTTGTTTTGTAGGTACTCTTGGAGAAAAGGCTTTCTGTCATTGCATGCTGGAATTATCTTGTAGCTTCTAGGCTTAAAGAGTCTTCTGGGGTACAGAGAAGTTGTGACTTTCTCACAGGGTCAGTATGTGTCAGAAATATGGCTTTAATGAAGCCCTGGTCTTTCTAATTCTGTGCCAAACTACCAAGCCTAGTTGGCTGATTGGCAGGTTGAGATTAACAAAATACAACTTCATTAAGTCCAGTAATAAACTGGCACATTTTCTCTCTTTTTACTGTATAATTTAATTCTCCAATAAATCTGTTAACTCATTCATCATACTCCCCCTAGTGCTTTGTCAATGAATTTCCAGGGAAAAAGAAAACAGCCAGAGATAATAGGTTTTTGGTTCACGATCCCATGATCTTCCACTGACAACATCATTCTCTGTATTTTGCTTCTTTTCTGACATCAGTTTCTTGAATGAAGTCCAGACCTACTCAAGTGCTAATAAAACAAGTGTGCAGAACCTGGCCACTGCCTTTGCTTCCAGTATCCTGCGTCCCAAAGTAGAAGACCCTAGAACTATTAGGGAGGGTGAGTAAAAGATAAATCCCACCTATTTCTTTTTTTTTAAATAATAGCTTTTTATTTTTCAAAATACATGCAAAGATAGTTTTCAACATTCACCCTTGAAAATCCTTGTGATACATGTTTTTTCTCCCTCCCTCCCCACTTTATCTCTCCCCTAGACAGCACGTAATCCAATATAGGTAAAACATGTGCAATTTTTCTAAATATATTTCCACATTTGTCATGCTGCACAAGAAAAATCAGATAACAAAGGAAAAAAATAAGAGAAAAAACAAGCAAACAAAAAACAACAAAAAAGGTGAAAATACTATGTTCCATTCTACATTCAGTCCTCATAGTCCTCTCTCTGGATGCGGATGGCTCTCTCCATCACAAATCTATTGGAATTGGCCTGAATTGTCTCACTGTTGAAAAGAGCCAAGTCTATCACAGTTGATCATTACATAGTCTTGTTACTATGCACAGTGTTCTTTTGGTTCTACTCATTTCACTTAGCATCAGTTCATTTAAGCCTCTCCAGGCTTTTCTGAAATCATCTTACTGATTATTTCTTATAGAACAATAATATTTATAATATTCATATGCCATAATTTATTTAGCCATTCTCCAATTGATGGGCATCCATTCAGTTCCCAGTTCCTTGCCACCACAAAAAAGGCTGCTACAAACATTTTTGCACATGTGTGTCCTTTTCCCTCTTTTATGATCTCTATGGGATACAGGCCCAGTAGAAATACTGCTGAATCAAAGGTATGCACAGTTTGATAGTCCTATGGGGATAGTTCCAAATTATTCTCCAGAATGGTTAATCCCCCCTATTTCTAAAGCAAGAAACACCTTTGGACAGACATTTTCTCAGTGTTCTAGATGAGATTTATCCTGAATAATTGTCAGTTGTGAAGGAATCCAATATTATTCTATTTGTGACTGATTTGCTACATGGAAAAAATACTCTTTGGGAGTTAGGCTGTTAAGAAATTTTGGTACCCTTATATTCTACATAAAACTACAATCTCAGTTCAAAAGGATCTTGGAATATATCTTAATTGAATAATAATAATAGCTAGCATTTATATAATGCTTTATAAGATTTGCAAAGTACTTCACAAATATCTCATTTGATTCTTACACTATCCCTTGAGTGCTCTTGTTATTTTACAGATGAGAAAACAGAAGCATATAATGGTGAAATGATTTGTCTAAGGTCACTCAGCTAGTAAATGTCTAAGGCTGATTTTAGAATCTGGCTCTCCTGATCCCAAATCCAGCTTTCTACCCCATACAACAACTGGCTGCCTAAAAGAAACTCCTGCAAAATCCTGAACAAGTCGTCATCCAGCCTACTCCTGAAAGTTTCCACTGATGATAGATTGATGTCATCCGTTCTGTTTTGGATATTTCTAATTGTTTTCCCTCATACAGTGATCTTATATTGTGATCTTTCCAGTTTGATGTGTGCGTCATTCCCTGGCTCCACTTATTTTACTTGGTGTCAGTGGATTAAATTTTTCCAGGCTTCTCTGCACTTCTTACAGCACAATAATACTCCATTACAGTCATGCACTGCTATTTGTTTAGCCATTCCCCAATTAACAGACACCTATTTTTGTTTTCCTCTTGAAATGGTGATAATGGTGTCTCCCCATTCAAATATTAAAGTGATCACGTCTCCCAAACCAGTCTGGATAACTGTTTTCTTTTCTTTCTTTTTTTTTTTTTAAACAACTAAATCCCTGGGCTCCACAATTTTAACAGCGAGTGAATGAAACATAGGAAAACTCAACAAAAGAAAGGTTTAATTCTTCATTTTAAACTGTTTTACTCATATGTACTCCTTTGTATTTTCTTCCAGGAACTGCTCTAGTCCAACATTTGATATCAGTGATAATTGGCAAACACAAGCAACTTTTCCGCAAAGATGTAGAACTTCAGACCCTGCACCCCGAGGTCCTGGGCGACAATAACAATAAAATTCATAAGAAATCAGTGCCTACCCAACGACAGAGTCAGACCAAGGACACAGCAAGCATACGGCACTCTCGGGAGAAGCTTGAGTCCCCTCAGAGAGTTAGCATAGACAACGGGTCCCTCCCAACTCTGCCAGGGACCAAGGCCAATAGCCTACCAAATAGCGTACTCGGATTTGACGCCTCCCGGAGCCCGGCTCTCACAGTTAAAAAAAATCCCGCCTTTAACAAAGGCAGCGGTATAGTCACCAATGGCTCCTTCAGCAGCAGCCCTGCCGAGAGCAGTGAGAAAGCGCAGTACTCTTCCAGTGGGAGTTTACAGACCCGAAGAACTTCTTCCCTCAAAGGGGCAGGTACCAAAATGGGGATGTGCAGTGTGCAGAACGGAGGAGTCCGCGTGGGCCTTGTGAGCACGGACACTCTTGCAAACACCATTCGCAGCCCTGGCGGAAGCTGGCCGGCGGGCGGCTCCGTGACCCTGAGGGACAACAAACAGAAAGACCCAGTGGGGGACCTGGACCAGCCCAACAGGCTCTCCACCTATGACAATGTCCAGCAGCACTTCTCCCCGGTGAACTCCGAAGACACCTGGTCTGTCTCCTTGGGTGAAATATCCTTTTCTGATAATTCCACCTCCGGACCGGACCATGATTTCTGTGGGGCAAACCTTGAAGATCCCGTGCTGGAGAGATCTTCCCTGGAGGAGCCCTCATACTCCGGAGAGTATGAAAATCAAAGCGAGAAGAGGAGCGTGGGAGATCACAGGAACCATGCTCCCAGCAACGGGGACAGCTCTGAAACCTTCTGGGGGATGAACCCAAGCCACCCTCAGGCCCTGCACAACCTTGTTTCTAGCCTAAAAGAGGAGATGAATAAACAGAAAATAGAATATGAATCCAGGATAAAGAGGTAACAGGTGTCAGATCTGTCTAAACATCAGGCATGCAATGATCCAGGGAGAAGGGTGAAGTGGCAAGTGCTGAAGAGACTACACAGAGGGGCAAAAAAGCTGGGGGGCAAGTAGTAGAGAGAAATGAAAAGAAAAATAAAGAGGAATTGTGGTGTGAAATAGGGAGGCAATCTTTGGGCCAAGGAGATCTCCAGTATTTGACTAATTATCCTCAGTAGAAATAGTTTCTTAAAGCTGTAATAGTTGCTATGTTTTATAAAGCAGTTGGTCTTAAGAACTAAGAGAAAATTGCTAAATTAAAGAACACAAAGAAAGGATGATCTTCCTAATGGGACTAGGCATATTTATGGCGGGTCTGGGTTAGTGTTTTTGCATCCCTGATAAATGTTAATTATTGGGAGTTGAGTACCAAAAATCAAATATTTCTGGGATTTCTCAGGAATTACTGAAATTATTAGTTATTCTATATTTTCATGACATCTTACATTTTAAATAATGAGTTACTATAGAATAAAGAGTAAATCATTTTTCTGCAATAGGGTTATATTAAAAGTTGAAGAAGTTTTTTTCTAATTATTTATTTATTTATTTGTTGGTTTTTTTTGTTTTTAAAAAAATTCATGGTTTACTATTAGTATGAATCAATATAATATTGGCAATGAATAGACTGATTTCTGGCAACAGACTGATTTGTTTTGTCTTAATTAATTCATTTAATATTATATTTCCAAAATTTCATATGCATTATTATAGGTATCTAAAATTGTTGAATAAAAACAAATATTGAATTTAGTAATATTTACAAATAAACAAATGCCAGGTTATATTCAGATCTCCCAGAAAGGGAAACAGTACCATAGAATCGCATATCAAGATTGCCAAGTTAAAAGACTTATTTTGCTTCCAAAAGTTGTTACTTTTCACACTACTCTTACAATTTGCATGAAGTGTATTATGTACATGAACTTATTAATATGCAATATGCAGGAATCACTCACTATTAGGAGCTGACAGGGCCATGAAAACAATTAAAACATTATAGCAGTTGTAAGCAAGACTGATTAGATCTTGACACTTTCTCTTCTATGTGCTTCTGGCCTGATTTCCAGAAATGTTAACTTTAATCTTTAACTTTGCATAGCAGAGTTTTTCTCTTACTTTTGACTTAATGTGCATGTACTCCTGTGAAACAAGTTAAGTCTTTACAATGATTTTTATCCTTTTAATGATCATACTTTTCCCTTATTTCTCAACTAATTTTTTTTATTTACAATTCTGAAAAACATATAAGCTTTCTAGGAAATGCCAGGAAGGAATTCCCTTATGGAAACACTCATTTGGACAGCTGAATAGTACTTTAATTGGGAAAATGAAATTGGGAAAAATAATTATGTTCCAAAAAATTGGGGCCTGGGCTAAGAAGACTGAGAATCATTGTTTGCATCATGTTAATTTTGGTTAAAGTAATAATAGCAAAGTTTAATAATATATTATTTGAATATAACAACCCTGTGAGGTAGGCATTTCAGATATTATTATCATCATTTTATAGGAAAGGAAACTATGACTCAGCAAATTGGTTCCATTATATGAAATTCTGAATGTAATGGAAAAAGCAGCAAATTAAGGTTAGGCTGGATTCCAGCTCTAATAGTAAGAAGGTGTGAGAGCTTGAATAAAGTATTAATTTACCAGAATTCAGTTTCCATATTTGCAAAATGGGAAAAAAAAACCAAAGCACCTTATTTTGTTATATTTATTTTTACTTTTACTGGCCTTAGGCAACATGGGACTATGGGATGAGGAAAATAAAGAAATTTTACCTTTTGTCAACATGAATGATAGGTGCTTCTTGTGTATAACTGTAATGCTCCAGGAGAAACAGGTAGTACCACAGATTGGAGACTATTTAATATTTTATTGATAGTAATAGAGAGTTTAGAATCCATAGCTAGGGAGCGGGACTGAATGAGACTCTTATCTCAAAGCACCCAGTTCCAGAGAGATAGACTGGCAGCCATTAGCTGGCCGTCTGGATCTCAAAGTATCCAGCGATTATTTGAGTTTGTCCAAGGATTTTTATTGGGCTCCGAGTGCTCAGGGGAACAAAGAGCTCAAGAGGCAGGAGGAGGGGGAGGGCATTGGGGGGATTGGAGTTCCAGGACAGGACTATCAATTCGGTTCTGACAGGTTGGGGGTATGGAGGAAGAATCATAAATTCGATAAGTTTGGGAAGAAGCTAGGAGCCACTGAGTCTGAAGCCAGAAGATAAGGGTTATGTCTAGGTATTGGAGATGGGCCATCTGGAGGTTTTATGACTCTTTGGAATGTTAACTCTGCAGCCCAATTATTCCTGATGGTCAAAAGGGGGGGATTGCTACTGAGGCAGAACAATTGAGGGAAACAGACATGGAACTGTGGCACAACATAACAATACTATCTTTTTGTTTACAGAGGATAGAGAAGACTTGCCAAATTTTGAGTAAGAATGCATACACATAGTCATAAAAGGTGAAGCTATCCACAGAGGACTAAACTTAGGACAGTGGTATATCTGGGAATAGTGCTAGAGTTCTTAATTTGCAATTTGTTTACTCAACTCAAGAAACCTGCATGCTATTACAGGAATGGTTAGGCTAGATGACTAAGAAGATCTCTTCTGTTGGCATTAAAAAGCTACTTGTTGGCATTAAGAATACCAATTATCAATAATAATTATAGAAACCAATAATTATCAATGACAATCAATAATTGGCAACATGGAACTGGGTGATGAACTTAAAAGGTTCAGGAATAACTTAAAATGAATTTAAGAACTCCAATATCAAATAGCATCCCTACTGTTTTTATTTTGAAATTTAGCAAACATATCTACTCAGACTTTATTTTTTTCATTTCCTAAAGAAAAAAATTAAATTTCAACTTCCTGGGAAGCCTCCTGATTCAGCTAAAAATGATTCCTGTATCACCTTCTGACTTGCAAGTAGCTACCTACATAATGTTGATCTGTCTATAATGTCATTCCATCTTTAAATGAGTACTCTGCTCCACAGAGATTTAATAATTAATTGATAACGACAAAGACCTTGTAAAATATAAATAAAGCAAAACAATAACTTTCTGTTAAGAAAATTAGTTCAGATGAGTCTGATTTCTTATCTAATAGTGAGAAAGATAAGACAAAGTTCTAGGCTGGAAGCACTGGAATTCAAATGATTTGGGCTCACAGTTCAACTGTGTCAACCGAAAACAAGTCAGTGTCAACAGAAACAAATCTCCTGGACTTTTTCTTTTGAAAAAAGAGGGGAGGGGAAGATTAAGCCTTGGTATTATTTCAAGATCTTTGATCCCTTCTCTGTTTTTACTGAGTACATTCTATGCCTTTTATCTCCTTGCAGTTTAGAACAACGAAATTTGACCTTGGAAATGGAAATGATGACGCTTCATGAGGAACTGGATCAAGAAAGGAAAAAGTTCACAATGGTAGAGATCAAAATGAGAAATGCTGAGAGAGCAAAAGAAGATGCAGAGAAAAGAAATGATATATTGCAGAAAGAAATGGAGCAATTTTTTTCTACATTTGGGGAACTGACAATGGAACCCCATAGAACTGAAAGAGACAGCATTATTTGGATCCAATGAGCTTTCTCTATTGTGTGGGTTAGCACTCCTGGAAAGAATTGCAATGGGAATATTATACCATATTATATTCTGGTAACCTGACTGACAAAAGCATTCAGTACTATAAATCCTGGAAAGAAAAAAAAATACAATATATTCAAATTATCTAGTCTTTCCAAAAAATATATATAAATCAATAAATCAAAGCTGGGCTATACTCCTGAATGCTCCAACAAGCCACCATCAACTATTAAATCTGATATATGTGTGCATATATACATATTTCTCTCTCTCTATATATATATATGTATACATATATAGTCACTTAAAAATCATCTAGAATTGAAAGCTGTATTTAAACTGGCAAAACAACTGAATTTTCTATCAAATTTTCTTACAATGTACAATTTTTGGAATTAAGTTTCATTGATTTATTTTGCAGCTCAGAAGTTTTTGTTACTCATTTTGCTAGGAAATGAAGATGAGAATACTATATTTATGCATTTTCATACACATGTAAGTGATTAAAAGTCAAGAGATAACTTGTGATTGTGCAGTTTGACCATGATCAAAAAATTGTGTAAATAATTTAATAAAATATAATCTGTATTAAAAACCTTGGGATTCTCTTAATTTTTAAAATTATTTTTTTTAAAAGTCAACAAAATTTTACCAACTCATTCTCTATGGAGAAAAATAAATAAAAAGATAAAAAAGAAAAACAAGTTCTCACATTGGCTATATCCCAAAATTATATGTCTCAATTTGCATTTTGATTCCTTCACTTTGTCAAGTGATAAGAACATTTTTCATCATGAGTCTTCTGGAATTATTGTTAGTTGCATCAATCAGAGTTCCCACACCATTCAAAGGTGTTTGCCTTTATAATGTTGCTATTGTATACATTTTTTCCTTGGTTCTATTAATTTCTCTTTGCATAATAAAAGTCTTCTCAGGAAATTTTTAGAATTTTTTTAGAAATTTTTTCTTCATCCTTTCTAAAAATTTCCCGTTTCCCTCATCCTTTCTAAAATTATTCAGCCTTCTCCAATTTATGGCAGCCCCTTCTTTTTCCTCTTTCTCTCAGCTCTTTGGAGTACAGTCCTGATCATGTTATAGCTGTGCCAAAGGGTATGCACAATTTAATAATGTTTTGGAGCATGGTTCCCAAATGCCTTCCAAAATGACTGGCCAAGTTCACAACTCTTTATCAAAAGTGTTTTCCCACAGTGTTTCTAGCATTTAACATTTTCTTTTTTTGTTTTTTGTCAATTTTGCCAATCTGATAGATTAAGAGATAAAACTTTAGAATTGTTTTAATTCACATTTTCCTAATTATTAGTGATTTAGACAGTTTTCACATAACAATTGATAGCCTAGATTTCTTCCTCAGAAAAATGCCGTTCATATCCTTTTATTATTTGGAGAATCATTTCTCATCATGTTCATATCATTTATAGTATGAGGAAGGGTTCTTATTCTTATAAATTTGACTCAGTTACTCATATATCTTGGAAATGATCACTAGGAAACTTGCAACCAAGAATTTTTCTCCCAATTTCCTGTTTTTTTCTTTTAGTAGCAGCACTGGTTTTTATTTGTATAGAAACTTTTCAATTTTATATATCAAAATTGTTGCTGTTAATTGTTCTGTGATCCCTGATAAGTAATTTCTTCCTTGCTTCTCTTACTTGTGATATCACCTTATATGTCTAATTTATATATGCATAGAAAGCTTATCTTGGTATATGGTATAAATTGCTAATATATACTAGGTTTCTGGTGGCATACTTTAAAATTTTCCTAACAGTTTTTGTTGAATAATAAGTACCAATAACTGGCATCTTTGCTTTATCAAATTTCTTGCTACTGCACTCATTTGTTTAATATATTGCGTAATGAATTTATCCTACTACTTCTCCATTTTTCACAATTGCTGTTTTACAGTGTAATTTAAGATGTGGTACTACTAGACTTTCCTCCTTTCCCCCACCTTTTAATTTATTATTTCCCTGGAGATTCTTGATGTTTTATTCTTCCAGATAATTTTTTATTATTTTAAATTGATGGCTCTATTAAGTAATTCTTTAGTAGTTTTAGTAGTTTAGTAGTTTGGTATGTAATTTAATTTGGGCAGCAATTCCATTTTTATGATTTTGGCTCAGTCTACCCATGAGCAATTCATATTCAATTATGTAGATCTATCTATCGTTATGTAAATGGTGCTGTATTCATATAATTCCTGTATGTATCTTGGCAAGTAGATCCCAAGTTTTTTTTTTTTTTTTTTTTACTATGTATAGTTATGTGAAATGGAATTTATTTCTTCTTGCTGGATTTTGTCAGTAATATGCAAAAAGTCTGATCACTAATGTGGATTTATTTTATATCAAATTTTCTAAAGTTATTGTTTTAAAATTATTTTAGTCTTCTCTAAAGTTCTCATTTTTCTTTTTCTTGTCTTATCAATGTAGTTAGCATTTTTAATACTTTATCAAATAATAGTGTTAGTGGACATCCTTGCTTCAAACTCTGATTGTATTTTAAAAACCTCGTTTATTCCCATTATAGATACTGATGATCTTTAAAAAATATATTAATCTCACAATATTAATATTATAATGATTATGTTACAATCATAATTGATATAATCATGATGTAACCATGATATAATTGTTATATATTATAATTGTGATATTCAAAAATAATAATTAAGGTAGGCTGTTTTTTCTATATTTTTAATGTTTTAAAAGAAATTGGTTTTGTATCTTGTCAAAAAATTTTTTCTGCATCTGTTACTATAATCACATGATTTTTGTTGTTCTTGATATTACTATGATCAATATGTTATAATTCTCTCAATATTGAACCAGCTCTGCATTCCTGATATAAATTAAATTTAGTCATAATGTATAAAGCTTGTAATATGTGGCTTGCTAATGGTTTCCTTTCTAGCTAACAATCTCCTTGCTAATATTTTATTTAAAAAATTTTTATTGGTCTTCAATACAGAAGGGAACAGGCATTTAGTAAACACTTTATGCATTGATCTTCAATAGAGAAGGGAATGGTCATTTTTCATTAAGTACATACTGTATGCTAAGTACAGAGAGCTAGGTGAATAGTATGGAGTTAAGAAGATTCAACTTGCTGAATTCAAGTCTGGCCTCAAATATTTACTAGCCATGTGATCCTGGGCAAGTTACTTAAACTTCTTGGCTCAGTTTCTTCATTTATCAAATGAGCTGGGGAAGGAAATGGCAAATCACTCTGGTATTTTTGCCAGTCTAACTCCAAATGGAGTCACAGCATCAGAAATGATCAAAAAATGACTAAACCAATAGCATATGCCATGTAATGTGAAACTAACCTTATAAATATTATTCATTTGAGTTTTACAACTCCATGAAGCAGGTTTTGCTGTTCTCTTTATTTTATACTTGGGAAAATGTAGCCAAAGGCTTAAGTGACTTGTCCAGAACTACACAGTTAGTGCATGTCTGAGGCTAGATTTGAACTAAAGTCTTTTACTGAAGGTCCAGAGTACTATCCACTGCACCACATAGCTGAGCCTTCTTCCACAAAGGGATATTACTCTATCCTTTCTCTGTTTTAACTCTCCCTAGTTTAGATATCAAGACTATATTGTGTCATAGGTGAGACTCGTTTTCCTATTTTTTTCAATCAACTTTTGTAGTATTGAAATTGATAGAATCAACTTATAAGTTAATAGAATTCACTCATAAATCCAATTGGTTCTGGACTGTGTGGTTATTATTGTTATTGTTATTGTTTTCAATTGGAAGCTTTTTTTTGGTTCAATTTTTTTTTCTGAGATAGGGTATTTGTTTTTTTATTTTTTGATCTATTACTCTTCACATTTTATATTTTTGTAAACATTTAATTTAGATTATCTGTTTTAATGACATTATGTTTGGACAAAGTCATTTTTAATAATTTCTTTTATTTCTTTGTGCTAATTATGAATTTATCTTTTTTATTTTTGATAGTAACCGTTTGATTTCTTCTTAAAAGAATTTGTATTGATTTTCAGAAAATTAGCTTCTAGTTGTATTTATAATTCAATGGAGAGTTTTTTGTTTTATTTTTGTTAATCTCTTCTTAGATTTTCAGGATTTCCACTTTGTGGTTTAATTATAAGGTTTTATTTTTTTGGTTTCTAGGGTTTTTAAAAGTTACAAACCCCACATATTGATCTCCTATTTTTCTCCTTTATGGATGAAAATATTTAGAGATATAAAATAGCTCTTTAGGACAATTTTGGCTGTGCCCCAGAAATTTTCATCTATTATCTCATTATTATTTTTAATGAAATTGTTAATTATTTTTATGATTTTCATCTCAAATAACTTTTAATTATTTTAGTAGCCTTTTATTGAATATAATTTTATTGCATTTTAAAAGATATTTTTAATACTTTAACTTCTCTGCATTTATTGTTTTTTGGTTAGATTTATCTAAATCTGAAAAGCAATCTGAAAAGCACCATAACTTTACTAATTTTCTTTATAATTCATTTAATTTGTCCTTTTTGTATTTAGTTGATATATCTTATTTTTAGAATTGATAAATATTATTTATTACCCCTTTCAGGAAAATAAACTCCATATTTTCTTTTAATTACATCCATTTTTACTGTTGCCTTGTCAGAAATCAGGATTGTTACCTTTTTCTTTTTCATTTCAGCTGAATCATCATAGAATTTGTTCTAGTCTTTTTTTTTTTAGTCTGTGAATCTTTACATTTCAAGTATGTTACTTATAAACAACATGTGGGATTTTGCTTTCTAATCTTCCATTTTATAGGCAAGCTTATATAATTGATATTTATACTTAGTCATTAATTGTACATTTTGATTCATTCTATTCTCTTATACTTTTTCTTTTTATGTTAAAAGTAGAAAAGGGAAGTGACCAGAGAGTAAGCTGAGTATCAGTGTGTTTTAGATTTGGTGTAGTGCTAGTTGGCCTCTGTTCCTATTCCCTGCTCAAAATCAGACTTTTTGGTGAGAATCTTTTGCCCTGGTATTTAGCCTCAGGCTAGTTAACAGTTACTGCACTAGAAAGCCCCCTAGCTTTCCCTAGCTGGACCTCCATTCCTCATGTCTTTTATCTCCCTATATAGACCTGGGATTTAGACTTAATCTGGTCTATTGTTTCAACAAGTTGTTGGGGAGAACTCAACTAATTAAAATGATAATCGGACTTTTGGAGTCTCAGAAAGTATGATACTGTGTAATTTGATTCAATAGAAATTTACTAAATGCCTGCTATATGCAAATCCCTCTAATACTCAAAGAACATTAGGACATCATAACAAATAAGGCAATTTTAAATATGAGCAGATGACCTGTTTGTGAAAGGGAAAGGAGGTAAGGAAAGTCACACATACAATCTGCTGCTAAGACAATTATTTTAAAATAGTTATTACCACCCCTTAACCTGCCTTTCCCTCTCTGCACTCAGTCATCCTTTTCTAGTCCTTTCAATAGAACTTAATAGAACCTTGACTCAGCCATCCTGGTTGTCATCCTCTAACTATTTTCTACATTATTCACTGCTCAGAACTGAATGCGACATTCTGGATGAGGATCTTTTTATAAATCATAAAAATATCTGAAAGACCTTTCTCTAGATACCAATATTTTTTTTTGGGGGGGGGGGGGCAAAGATGCTTTCTCTCTGTAGCTTCTCTCTGTTGTGATGACCATTGTCCCCAAACTTCTCAGCTCTCTGAATTCAAATGCAGCTTTATATATTTAACGATCTGTGTGATCCTGGGCAAGTCACTCAATCTCTGTTTTCCTTAGTTTCTTTAACTATAAAATGAGAGTAATGGCAGCACTTAGCTCACTTATTGTGAGGAATAAATTTGTAGGAAGCCCTTCACTGCCACATAGTAAGCTATATATAAATGCTTGTTCTCTTCCCTTTCCTTTCCCCTTCTGCAAGGCTACATCTCTGCCAGTTTTGGAGGAGGAAAAAAAAAAGGCTTAGGAGACGTTTAGGGTGTAGGGAACCAGGTCACAGGAAGTTGAAGAAGGGTTAGAAAACAAGGAAATCTTTTCACCAGCAATCTGAGCATCTCTCCTGGTGCTTTCCTGTGCTATGATTCAAGCTCCAAAGGAATTTGCCCTAAGTGCCAGAATTCCTAGTTAGATCTTTATTTCCCCTTCTGTTTTCCAGGCAAAACATTCTTAATTCTAATCAAAATCATATGGCATGAGTTCAAAATCCATTACTATCTTAGCTGTCTCTCTTTCTGGACACTGTCCAGTTTATCAATGTGCCTCGTAACGTATGGGAACCAGGACAAAATACTCTAGTTGTGCTCTTACCAAGGCAGAATGCATTAGGATTATCTCCTGCGTGGCCCTGGACAGAATGCCTTAAATGGCATAATGAATGACAAATACATAAATAAAAAATAATTGACAGCTATACACAAACATCTGTTATAGGGAATGAAGAGATAGTCTACTCTGAATTTAGTAAAATTCAAATTAGATCAACATCTATTTTGATACTGATTCTCAACATGAAGAATAGATGAGGATGGCAAACATAATGTTGAAAAATATGAATCAAAAATAAGGAATAAGAAAAATCACAGAGACATCACACTAATGCCTCACACTTACCCACCATGAATAATACTTTCTCTGAAAAAGGAGTCAATAGATACTACACATAGCAAACGTTTACTCAATAACATGATTGTATCTTGTAATGTATCAAAAATGATAGTATCTTGTAAAAGCCTGGAAATGACTTATTACGAATGTAGGAGTCTTTGTTAAATAATCTGCATCAAATCCATTTGTCAACTTGTTAGAGCGAAGATCAAAATGAGTAAAAAGCTTAAAGAAAGGATTATATTGGGAATAAGGTATGTGCTTAAGGATAATTACAGTTGGATTCAAACAAATTATTAATGTCCAAAAAAGGAGAGATTACAATCCTACAGAAGTTAAATGGAAAATTTATGAAGATAAGAAGTTAACTTACAGAAAGTTTATAACACAAATATAGCAATCAGTGTCCATGGTTCTCTCTGGATGTGGATGGCACTTTCCATCACAAGTCTATTTGAATTATTTTGAATCACATCATTAACTACATTTTTGTGATATTCTTTAGTAAGAAAAAAGATAGTGCCTATTTTTACATTCAGTGTTTAGGTACCTTGAATTGCATAGTAAATTTTATATTCATTGGCTAAAGGTTCTTTATTTAGCTGGTTGACTATTGCAGATAGGATAAATATAACTTCTAATTCCTGTTTGACTTTTAGCACAATAATACTAGGTAAGTTATATGCAATTGATTTTTATATATTAATTCATAGTATATATATGTGCATATATATATATATATATATATATATATATAGTTTAAGCAGTTTCAAAGTTTGTACAAGGGAAATTACTTGATAATTTGCTCCCCATAAGGCTAGTAGTAAAATAATCACTACAAATTTAGTCTAGCAAATAAAGCACTTTCAGGAAGACCTGAGTTCAAATCCAGTCTCAGACACTTAACTAGTTGTATAACCTTGGGCAAGTAATTTAACTCTGTTTGCCTCAGTTTACTCATTTGTAAAATGAGCTAGAAAAGGGAATGGCAAACCACCCCAGTATCTCTGCCAAGAAAATCTTAACTAGAGTAAGAGTCAGACACAACTGCAACAATTAAACAAAATTCCACTGCCTCTCATTTCTCCTACACAATCCCCAAATATTAAGTCTTACCCAATCAATATTTCCATTTAATATTTGTACAATGATTAGTCAGGTACTTTGGAGCTTGTTGGTCAAACAATAATTAACAAAAAGATATTTACTTAGCATAAAAAGGATACTTTTAAACAAGGAATCTTCAACAATTAGCTCCATATGGAAACATGAATGTTTAGGAGGACTAAGTATGATGGTTTATCCAGACTTGAAATATTCTCTGCCAAAGCTAAAAAAGACCCATCTCCATGTGACTGGGATTTTCATGTCCTCAAATGGCCAGAAAGATACATCCCAGAGGCTACCAGGAAGTGATACCAAAAGAGCTTGAGTCTTAACTCTCTAGACCAGCAAAGTCTTGGGGAAAGCTTCCTTGCCATTTTGAAAAAGATCTAGTATAACTTCTGTGGAGTGTACCTGTAAGGTAGAAGGTCCCGATAGATCCCATCACAATTTACCCCTTGCTGGCAGGGCCCTGGCAATCTAGCAGACCTTCCACCATAAATATGGCTTTCTTAATCTTGTGGAATCAAGAAATTGGTATAATCTGGGGTGGGGGTGGCAGGTGGTGGGTAATGTAAAAATGCCAAAAACAATGAAAAATTTTAATGTTTTCCTGGAAAAGTGGATAACAATGTATATAATGTACAACATTAACATTGTAAATCCTAGACCTTTTTTCCCCTATTAGAAGGATTGAGTCCTAGATCTCAATGTTCTTTTCCTGTAGCAGGTGGTGCTTAATTTTTGCTGTCCACAGTGGGTCTTCTGATAAGTAGGAATAATAGCAGGAATATTAGGGCACAGATGATGATCCTTTCAATAAAGTCAATAATTCTTCATCATATGTTAGGATCATCAGCAGAAAAGCAAATGAGGAGGCATGAACCCCCTTGATGGGCAGCTAGGTAACACATTGGAGTCAGAGAATTCCCAGACACTTACTAGATGTGTATTTAGGCAGGTCACTCAGTTTCCTCATCTGTAAAAAGGAAATTGCAAACCACTCTAGCATCTCTGCCAAAAAACCTCAAAAGGGGGAGAGGGGCACAAAAAATCAGGACAGAAATGACCAAATGACAATTTTTTTTCATGCAACCTGTTTCATATAAATTGATGCCCATTAAGTCCCCAATATTAGCACCCACTCAGTGTTCCCTGGCTCTTTGGACAAATTTCCAACAATCACCCTGGGAGTTCTACCAGGGAGATAAAATCAAATCTTTGCCCTTTAGAAAACAGAAACTAAAAAAGAACATTTCATCACCCATATAGAAAGATTTAGAATTATTACCAAGACTAATGATTGATCCTTTTTTTCATAATATCATCGTGACAATTTCCTTTCCCCTACACTATTAGAAATAATGGATCTATTAGCAATACCACCCCTTGCTTGGTTTTTCAAACTCTTTCTGCAAAGGAATTTTTAGGATCATCCCTCCAAAAATGAAATCTAACAACTGAGAGGACATGAACCTCCAGGCTCCAAGAAACTGCCCTAAGATATTATAAGGAAGACTAGAAATGAACAAGCAGAATTATGTATAAAAGCAATCTGTTGTTTTTAGGTGAGTCTTCCTGGACTGGATCCAAAGGACAGTGGGACTGAAGAGCTGTTCCCTGGGTCACACTGATTCATCATAGATGTGATTTCTTAGAGGTAGGAATCCAACCCTGGAAGTTGGGGACGTAATTAGCCAGGGCAAACCTCTTGCACTGATGGGGAATTATTGGTTTGGGTTTCTATCTAGAAACAGGTTGAGAGCTCCTTGGGTTACATGAGTGTTCAGACTGGCCCAGGAGCCCAACTGGGTAAGAATAGCTCTCATCTTTGGTTAGGGTGATATTCCAAAAAAACATGGTATCATAATCTTCATTTGAAAATTGTCAATGGACCCTCTTCTCAGAGGGTTTAATTTTTTAGACCCTCTAACATTTTTCAATAGATACAGCCTGGTTGTTTAATTCAACCAAAAACAGGCAATATTTCTTATGGATGCTGACATGTCTCACAAACAATTCTAGCCAGTTGGAGACATTGGAGGCATTCATCTATTGGTTTTGACTCCAAAGGAGGAAAACCTTTGATTATCTATTCCAGTTCTTTCCATGTCCCAAATCATTTGGCTACACCAATGGCTACTAGCCAAGAATCAGGGAATTCTCTGAGTACTTTGGATATTTACCTCATTGTTTCCCAAATTACTGCTTTCCTAGACTTCATGATTTCCAGAAACTTAATATTCTTCAACATCTTTTTAAATATTCATCTCCTCAAATTATCTCCCTGCTAAAAGGAGGGAAATTGCTTGCCCATCATGATCTCATCAATGTGGCAGACCAGGTAGATTAAGCCTACAATAAGCATTTTGGAGTCATCCACTTTCCTAATACTTTTTTTCTAAATTCCTGGGGATAAGATTAGTCAAAACTAATTCACTTATATCAGAGAAAGGTCTAGTAAGTCCATACTTTCATTTTTCAAGGATGTCTGAATCTCCATCATGTCTGTATCAGGTACCCATCTTTTTCTTTTCTCCCTTCCTTGACCCTTTTCAGTTTCCTTTTATGTTTAATATTTCCATTAGATTGTTAAGTTCCTTGAGGACAGACACCATCTTATCCCATTCTTTATATCTCCTGTGCTTAGCACAGTGCCTTGGACACTTAATATATAGTAGGCACTTAAATATTTATTGACTAAATGTAGAGGGAAATATCTTCTGTTCAAATTCTCAAGGTTTTCCTACATGCCAACTATTTATCCTGTAATTCAGCTCACTGGAATGACTCTTTAAGACCCTCATTCTCCTGGAATATCTCTTATTACTGGGTAAATTGCCACTATATCTCTTTTGTAATGATGAGTCATCTGTAAATCTGGCAAAATGGCATATCTCAAGAGTAAGCTTCTTACAGGTTGGGACCCTTTGGGCTAGGAGACTGTGGCACTGGCCTCAGCCTCTGACATATTCATCACTTGTTTTTGAAAGGACCTGGATGAATATAATACTGACTGCCATTTGCATTTAATGATGGAAGTCTCCTATACCCAGCCCATCTAGTTAGAAGGGCCATCTTGTAACACCCAATTCATAATAGTAAATTACAGACAAAAAGTAATTGTTTGACATTCTATTCAATTTACTAGCTACTGAAGCCCAGAAATTCAAAGAGTTGTTTTTCAAAAGTGGCAAAGTGAATTGTTGGCTTGGTGAATTTGAAGTTCCAGGTGTCAAATGTTCACTTACTCTGGCTTCTCAACCTAGTTTTAGGACAGAAACCTACAAAAACATAAATCTCATAGGGTCATAAAAGCACAAGAGGAAAGACTTCTCAAATGCTTATTTTTTTTTATCTTTTTGAGATGTCCTTACTGGACTTCATTTAAAAGGGCAGATTTAAGGTGAATATGGTTTCTCCAAATCCTCAAATGTCCAATAAGCTTGTGAGCTTCCTCTTTGTATTGTAGGGAAGCAAATCTTAGTAGCTTATTGAAGTCATCTGAGTTTTCCTTGCTCATTGTATTTTTACCCAAAATTTGCCTGAGTTGTCTAGACCTTGGATTTTCTTAGAGTTGGTTTTCCAGTTTTACCCCTTAGCCACCATATCTTCATTTTATCTTATCAACATTATGATATTATATCAGCAGTGTAGTGCTATATATATCAACACCCTTAGAAGAGGAATCCTTTTTCATCACTTTGCCTCTCAGATTGTGGCAGTATGAAGGAGATTCAGACATCCTTGAAAAATGAAGTATGGACTTACTAGACCTTTCTATGATATAAGTAAACTAGTTTTGACTATTCTTATCCCCAGGAAATTAGAAAAAAAGTATTAGGAAAGTGTAGGACTCCACAATGCTTATTGTAGGCTTAATCTACCTGGTCTGCCACATTGATGAGATCATGATGAGCAAGGTAGCTTTATTCACTTCCCTGTAGTAAGTCATAAATCACCAGATGTCATCTGCTTTCCACTTACAATAGTTAAAAGGAGTTGATCTAATAAAATAATTTCACTTCCTTCATCTCCTTCACTGGCTCTGAGTGAATGATGCTTTTATTAAACCCTTGCTGTGTGCCAGGCACAACAAAAGTAAGACAATCCCATATCTCAAAGAACTCACATTCCAATGGAAGAGGCAATACATAAGGAAGGTTTCAGCTGCAAATCAGATGGAAAAATCATGTGGTTCTTCAAGTGCAGCAGAAAAGGAAATGATTAATATCACTTCTTTAATGCCATTTCCACTGATAAGATTCCAGTTTCTTGCTGAACCACTTTAAAGGGTTTTAACAGCAAGAATTTTCTTCGGGGGGGTTGTTAACAGCTATGGATATAGCACCTGTAAGAGCTGCTAGATTGCATCTTCCCAGAGTGTGATGGTTACTGGTACTTGGTTGAGAACATTGTTATTTCTACAACTCTACGCTGTCTCCATCAGCATCTGAATGGATACAGTGGCCAAGGTCCTGGTGATCTAACTTGCCTGACACATTCTTTCGTCCCTCTTTCTTCAGGATGCCTTGCTGCTTCAACTAGGCTGTCTCATCCAGTAAATTGATTGGTGTTTGATGGCTGGCCCCTTTTCCAAAGGAGTTACCCTCCCCAATTCTTGGCTGTGAGGGCTGATCTAGAAAACCAATTGTCTGAAAAGTGTTACCAATTAAATGTGGAGGTTAGTGTGGAAGCAAATCTGGTGGTTCAAGGGACACTGCTATTTCCATGGTTCAGACTCCTGGGATGTCTCCACCTGGAGATGAAGGAATAGAGTGGTCAAGGTAGTGATATTCATCTAATTTGCCTCAGAGAATAGGCTGAAAGCAGCACCAGTGGCATAGGAAGTGTTGCCATTCCCAAGGCTCCTGAGCCTACTCTACAAAATAGATTATCAGAATCATCCCAAGTAGAAGGAATTCTGCTATGGAGAGCCACATTAGTTTCACTGGACCACTTCCTCAGCATTGAAGCAGTCTTCAATTATTTGTCAAGTTCTTGTTTGAACTTCTCTTGCTATCTCCTCAATTCTTTAGTGGTAAAAGCCCACTTACTTTCCTTGGAAGAAATCATATTCCAAAGGAAAATTGTAGAATGAGCTCTGGGCTTTCTTACCGCCAGTAAGGGTCCCCAAGTTTCATCCTGTCCCATGTTCTGGCTCTGATCTCAGCATGTTGCATCAAAATCTCTGGGTTAGAAACTATACCTCCCACAAGCAGTCTATGGGTAACTACATGTGTCCACTGTCCCCAATAGCACAGCCCATTTTAATTGTGCTATTACTAGATCTATTAATTACCTCTCAATTCTCTTGCACACTCTTTAAAAACTGAAGACTCTTTTCCTAGTTATTGAATGCTGGGACAATTTATTTTCAGTCCAACATCTGCAGAATACTCCATAATAACCAAGGAATGCTGTAAATGGCATTTTCTTCACCCTCCCTGACAGTCTTCTCCAACATTCTCTGCACAAATTGTTCTGCAATAGTGTCCTGATGATTTATTATGATTTCTTCCAAGGAGGAAACAGAGGGTAAGTGGGCTTTCACAACCAAAGAACTGAGGAGGTGGCAAGAGAAGTTCAAATAACAATCTCACAAATCACTGGGGACTGTTCAGCAGAGCCAACGTAGCTCTCCACAGGAGAATTCCATTTATTTATTTTTGGCTTACCCACCAAACCCACCCCCTTTCTAGAAGTCCAAATAGGAGGATGATTTTAAAAATCTTTACCCCCATTTTGGTGACAGCTTGCTTGCCTTTTAGGGAAAGAGCAATATATAATGATCCTATTACTAACTTCCTTCCTGTTTCATCCTTCAAAATTGAATTTTTTCTATTTCTTCCTTCCTCCTTCTTAAACTCCCCTCTTTTTATCACTGACTATTTCTTTGTTGAGTTTATTGAGAATCAAATTTTGTATGTGTCTCTGTGTTCATGTGGTTTCTGTTTCCCTGCTTGATCTCCATGTTAGTATATTTTTCTTCCATATTCTGACTTTAAGAAATTATAAGTGTCATCTTTTTCTTATGCCTTTCTTCCCTGATGTATTCCTTTGTCCTGTCACTTTTATTTCATCTTTTAGGACCATAAAAACAGAATAAACTTGCTCTGTTATTTAACTCCTTCAATAGCTCCCAACATTAAAGTTCTGAGGCTTAAAGTTATTTCTATTAGAATGCTTCAGATAGCCTCTTTCAAATGACGCATTTCTCTTAACTACTGGTTTCTAATCATCTCTGGTTTTTTCATAAGAAATGCTAATAAGTCCTCCATTTCACTTGACATACTATACTAATATTCTCAATTTTACAAGATAAGAAAATCTTGATTGTAAGCCTTTAACTTTAGCCCTTAGAATATTATATTCCAAGATTTCCTTTTTTTAAAAACATGATGGTTGTCAAGTTTTGGGTGATCCAAGCAGATTTCTTGGTATATGTATCTTTTATTTCTGATTTTTTATTTTATTTATGATTTAATTAAATATGGTATACAGGCTAATTATTTTTGGTCATGATCTTTAGGGAGTCTGATAATTCTTAAATTACATTCCTTGAAATAGTTTTCCTGGTCAGCTGCTTTTGAGATATAGGTAGAGATAGAAATAGAGATAGATATGTAGAGTTAGAGATATATAGATATATATAAATATTGCATTTTTTCTTTTCTTTTTGCTAAACCTTTTCTTTTATTCTCATATATCAAGCACAAACAAATGGTACAATGGCTAAAGGGCTGCATTTAGAGTTAGGAAAATCTGAATTCAAGTTCTGTCTCAGACATTTACTTAGCTCTGACTTTGGGAAAGTAATTTAATCTCTGACTGCCAAAGTTTTCTCATCTATAAAATGAAGATACCTATGTCAAAGATTTGTTGTGAGGACTATATGAGATAACATAAAGTACTTTGCAAACCTTAAAGCATTATGTAAATACTACCTATTACTTTTTATGTTTGCTTGTTTCATGGAATCATTAATTTCCTTTCATTTAAAGAGTCCATTACTTGAATAAGGTTTATCGCTCTTTGTTCTAAGCAATTTATTCTCCTTATATATTTTTTAACCCTCTAGACTAATCATTTCATTTAAAATATTTTTGATCCCTTATTTCACTTATTCCAGTACTCTTATGGTGCTTTTGACATAATTAACAGAATTATTTTTATTTTCTCAGATTCTATTTGCAATTATTATGGAATTAGTCTCTTCTTTAATTGGACTCTGGCATTTCTGGATCTGTAATATTTGTCTTGGTTGATTTCTTATGTTTATTCATATCTCTGGTCTTAGTTCCTGAAATAAGATAGGGTAGAAGAGCTGCCTTCATTCCTTTTTGTTCTCTTTCTTGCTCCCTCTTTAGTCCTGATTTCAATTGCCTGAGTTCTTGTTCAGTCTAACATTTCCTCTGATATGACAGCTCTCATGTGGGTATATTTTAGGTCCTATTGGATTGGTTCAGAACTTTTATCATTTTCAATTCCCTCTGACTTGCTTTAGATTATAGTGCTATAGGCTTCCAGAATGTCTAGCACTTTCAGTGTTTACTGTCTTGAGCTGAGTATTCTTTGGCTCCTGGTCTGTGCCCACAGTCATATCACTGAGAGTTTCCAACCACTTTGGAACTTGCTTTAGTCCATTCTTCCTCCCCTGAGGTATTGGTCAACTCTGGCAGACATCTCCACTGGATTTTATATTACAGCAAGTCCTCTTTCCTATAGTTTGAAGATTTCTGGCTGTCTTTTTTTGTGAAATCCTGGGCTGGATAAAGAAAAGTACTGTAATATGACTTAGGATACCTTGAGCATTATTCAATCTAGTGGAATTCTAGGTCATTGATAAAATACATGTGTAAGAGCTAGAATCTTTACCCAGAAGTCTTTTCTTTCCTCTCTCCTCAATCACCCAGACTATTTTAAATAGCTAGCTAATAATATAACTAGCATCTATATAGCACTTTGATGTTTTCTCACTAATATGTTATTCTATATAAGTGGAAGAATTTTCCATGCTGAAAATTCTAATACGAATAAAATCATTGCTTTGGAGGGGAAAAATCACAAATTTTAGATATCATCATTGTTATAATCAATAAACATGTATTAAGTGAACTCTGCCATTAATACATTCTTTTGCTTCTATGTAAAAAATTGTCTAATCATAATGATGCTCTTGTTTGGAAAAGGAGACACCCAAAAGCTGCAGAAAATCTGGTGTCCCAGCCTAGAAATATAGAAGAAATTCTATAAGTCTTGGGAAAGTCTTCTGGATGTTATCTTCAAAATCCTCTAATTAACTTTACATCCTTATTTAAAGATACGTAAATTAAGTGACAGATAGGCCAAGCAACTTTCCAAAGATCACATTAAGTTAAAAGCATCAATTTTTCAACTATCTACCTATCCATTCGTCCATCTATATATCTATCACCTGTCTATCTATTTATACATCCATCCATGCATTTGTGTCTATCGATCATCTGTCTATCTATCCATCCATTTATGTATCTATCATCTGTCTATCTATCCATCTATGGAACTATGTATCTATATATCATCTATCTATCCATCCATCTATGTATCTATCATATGTCTGTTTATCCATCCATCTATCTATCCATTCATCCATCCATCCATGTATCTATCTATGTATCTATCTATCTATCTACCTTCCTTGTTCAAACTTAGGTCTTGATACTTTAAATCTAATGGTCTTTCCACCACATTACAGTGATTCACACTAAATCTGGGCTGCACCATAGTTGATATTATATGTAATGACAAATGACTACCCTGTTCAATGATATTTAAGCCCTGCTCTCACTACAAAGGCAACATGAGAGGAGTAGTGGGAAAGCCTAGGTTCAAGGCCTACTTCTGACTTCTTAGACGAGGCCACAGAGAAAGTACTCACCTGCTTTGGTGAGATGGGGGGTGGTTCCTTAACTGGACATTTCTTATGACATCTCAGGTTCCACCCTGATCTCTATCCCTAACTTACATATAAAGGTAAAGAGAAGGTGGAGGCAAGATTCAAAGGAATATTGGGCTAATAAACCCCCTGAACACACTCCCCTTTCTTGTTCCCTTTCCCCCCTTCTAATCAGTGTAGGGAGTTTATAAGTAGACAGTATAAAGGAGCCATGAAATAAGATTGCAAAGAGAAACCTGGAAATCACATATAAGCCACCCCAAAGATCAAAAGAGCATAATTTACTAATTATGTCATATATTAACCAAAATTCACATTCTGCTAATATGTGCTGAATTAAGGGAAGTCATCTCAATACTGTGGTCAAGGTTTCTGGTCCTATAATATATAAAATCCTGACTAATTCTAGATTCTCTAGTTCTAGGTCAGCAAAACAGCAAAGAGATGCTAATGACTTTGTGGTGTAAAGTGTTATTGACAACTTTAGGTGATTTGGATGTTAATGAACAATTCGTGTTTCCCCCCCCAAAAAAAAAAAATTATAAAAATAAGACCTCAAAATCCTGCTCCCAGCCCTCTTCCATATCCATGTTGTCCATTGAGTCCAGTGCTCTCAATTCTAATCCACTCTAATCTACATTTATGTTAAATGATAATCTGTCTCTCTCCCTCCTCATCCACTTCTCCATGCTTTCCACCTTCTTTCAACACTTCATCCCCTGTTCCCAGGCTTCATCTGCTTTTCTATCCCTCTTGGCTTTTTGCTGCTTGTCTCTATTCTGTACTATTTGCTCTCACATCCTTTATCAATAGTAAAGTGTGATTACTGCTACCAGTCATGGTCTTTCATGGTGTGTCTACCCCCCATTTCATAATTTAATACATTATCAATTCATCTGACTTTATATTAATTATTGAAACCAATGCCTCCACCCAACCCCAAACTAAAATTCAGCTTACTTTCCCACATTCAAATTCCTCTGGCCAGCTGAGGATGCAAATAAGTATCAAAACAAACTTCAAATGATGGAGTAATGGAAATATCCATAATGTTTATTTGCAATTATAGAAATTATTTCATTATCTAGAGGATCATGGCAAACATTCAAGGGTCTGATGAATGTGTTGATAATGTGAACATGCTTATATTCTTAGAAAAGAGAAAAAAATTGAAAACGGTAGATTTCTACTCATTCCATTCACATTACTGATTCAAATAAGTGATAAAGTAACAAATGAATGAAATGCAAATGCTTCCTTTTAATGTTTCCTTTTAACATATACTTTCCAAAGATAAAGTCTATAAACATAGTTCTAAATTTCTAGCTTGGAAAAACTAGAGACTGAGTAACAGGAAGTCACTCTTGTATTCCTTATCATTTGGATTGCTGAAAGGAGAAAATTGTAACCACAACTTTTGACAGCAACATCTCCTTTCTTTTTCCTTCTTACTCTGGCATAGAGAAATTTTTAGAACTAGGATGGAACCAAGAATATGTGTACCTCTATACATTGCAATTCCCTAAAAGAGGCAACAGAATGATAATGTTGTGGATAGGGGAGTTATGTTCAGGGTCAGGATACATAGATAGATAGGTAGATAAATAGGTAGGTAGATAGATAGATACATAGATAGAAAGAAAGAAAGACAGACAGATAATAGACAGACAGAATTTATTAAGTGCTTACTTTGTGCCAGGATAACCTGGGTGCAAGTCTTCCTTCTGATATATACTGATTATGGTGAAATCACTACCTCTCAGTTTCCCAGGAAATTTTCTGAGACCATAAGTTGCACAATAGCTAAAGATTTGCATGGTTAACGGGGAATTTCTTGTCCAAGCGTTCCCTATACTTATTAGGTCACAAATCTGGACAAAAAGAAATTCTAAAATACAACTCAATCAGTAGCCATTTAGAAAGATGTTTTTGAAATAGCTTTTCTGAACTATTTTCCACTGTCTTGACTTTCTGCAGTCATCATTCTGGAAAATAAACTGATTAATAAGTGATAATTAGAAAGCAAATAATAGAGGTCCCATTCTTATTAGCTTTTATTAAGAGTGGAACCTATTTTTAAGGGAAAAAGTTTAGGAGATTAGTAATTTTTAAATTTTAAAAAAAGACACTAAATGAAGAGAAGTAAGAATTTTAGAGCTAGAGATCATTTAGTTCAATCTTTTCATTCCTCAAGGGAATAAACTAAGATTCAACATTGTGAAATCAATTGTCACAGGTTACAGCAAGGTGAGGAATAGTACCAGATATGATTTTCAAGTCATTTCTCTTTCTGCTAAATTATTTCTAATGTCATTTGTTGATTTGAACACTGTGGTTAATTGAAGGGATTATGAAATAAAGAACTTGTCTCAAATGGTGCATAAGGATCATGAACCATAGGCCTTAGAAATAATACAACCTATAATTAGGCAACTCCAGTATATGAAAAGTCAGCTTTACTGAACAAATAAATTAGGTGTTTAATTGCTTTCCAAAATAATTCAGTTCCCTCTGTGAATATTAAATTAGATTTATTTGTTAAAAACTAATTTACATAAATGTTTCAGGAATGCATCTTTTGTGCTAAGTAAAAGTATACTTGTATTAGGCTAAGCTTTATTTCAAGGAGAGTTCTATTTCTATAGTAGTTGTTCCCCCAGTTCTGGGTTGCCCAAGCAGTCATTCTTCATCTTATTAAATAGCCCTCAGAGAGCACCAAACAGTCAGACAATATCTAGGCTAAATTTTCACCACCTGTGGAAAGGGAGTTCATAAGATCATAGATGCAGATATAAGTGTGGACCTAGAAAGAATGTCAAATATTTCACCCAATGCCCTCATTTAGAGAGGCTGAGGTTCCTGGAATGGCTTGCTCAGGATCACACAGCTGTCAGAGGCAGCATTAGAAACCAGGTACTTGTGTGGCCCCAATGGGGTATGCTTCATCCATTGCACCATGTCAACCACCACTGGTCCACATCTCCAACTCTTCACAGCTTTGTTACCTTTCCTGGGATTTTCAATTGTCTTAAGGCAGTAGAATATGGACTATGAAAATAAGTTGTTCTTGGGAAAAGAAATCATTTTCAATAAGTAAAGAAAAAACCAAAACTAAATGTGAAAGCTAATGCATCAGGTTTACCAAAATAGTGGTTGTTTTGTTTTTGTTTCAATCTAAGAAATAACTGGAACCTCCTGCTAAAAGGATCTGTGACCTTGTCAGCAAGTCATAGAATACCTAAAGGTATTTACAAATAAATACAAGTCATAGAATTATATTTATTTGTAAATACCTTTGGGGAGCACAGATTGCCATTTGGAAAACTATGGCTTTTCATGCTTGTGACTGTACATAATTTTTTTTTTTGTTATCTCCTCTTTTTTTCTAAACGATGTAAATCATTCTGGTAACTAATCATTGCTAAGATTATAATTGATGAAAACCAACACTATTCCACCCACCTAACACCTTCCTTTCTCATTAAAAGTTGCAGATTCCTCTTCTTAGGACTGATTTTATATATTACTTTCATGTTACCTCCCTGACAGAAATGAAAAGAAAATTCTACTCATTTGCAGTTATATAACAAGAATATATTCTGAAATAAAGGTCTTATTTATGAAATTGAATGTTCTGGGTGACTTCAAGGGCCAGGGAAAGATGCAAATTATAGGAATTGTAGTCTCAGATGCTAATATGCTTTCCCTACCTTGGAAGTGAGTGAGACTATCCCAGTCTTGGAACAAGCCTGCAATAGAAAAGTTCTTTGAGGATCACAGCAGGATGTGTGTGGGGGGAGGAGGGAGTGGAGGAAGAAAGGCTCAGGAGAGAGGGGGCTCTGAATAGAATCTGTATCAAGACAACAGTGAAATGCAGAGAGGGCTTGAAATTCTTCAGCTTGTTGCCAAGCCCACTCAAAGTACTCTGAGATTGGGACTGAACTATTTCCCTGAGAGACTGAAGACAATAAGGGACAGTGCTTTTCATTCACACTTCTCCTTGTTCTTCCACCTCCCCAAGCAGGTGATTAGCTCTCCAAACTTTGGAGTTTCTCTATTCTTTAAAATTAAGACCCATCATAGTTTTATTTCAAGGGCAACATGTTTTTGAAGACCCAAACTGAACAGAAAGCTTTAAAATCCAGAGCTTGGACCACCTCACAGCATTGGACCTCTGGAGCAGGCTCTGTCCACAGTGGACCTCTCCATTACTCTGTCCACTTTCTGAGTGCCCCTCAACCTGAAGATCTGCTACTGCTGGCCTAGTCAAAAAGTCCCTGAGAAGCTGGGCCCCATTCTGGCTTAGACAGAGACAGTTTCACCCCCTCTTAGGACAGGAAGAGAATACCATCTGTCTGAGGCTACAGTGTGCATGATGCATTTTAGTTCTCTATTTTATCCTTTGTGTGCTAAGGAAATCAGTCAAACTCTGGGTTCCATTAAGAAGGAAAAAAACTGTCATATTTAAATATCACAATCTCTCAACAGTGAAAGAAGTCTAATTCTCTAAGATTCTGTTCACATGTTTAAAGCCCTTTCCTTGGGCTGAGCCATTTGTTCATCTTGCTCCTAGTCTTCATTTTTCTCCTGAGAACCTTGACAAGCACAATTCAAATATTTCACACTAGGTGCTGAAATGAAATAAAGCGACCAGCTTCAGAGCTAGTATATATAACATGAAAAATATAGGAAAAAAAAGACAAAAGTCTTCACAAGGAAAGTCCAGCAAAATTTTGGTTTTGATGTCAGGGAAAGCAAATTCCTCCTGACTTTTCCTCCCAAAATAGCAAAATAGCTGAAGAAACCAAAGTTCCAAGTGGTCCTCGTGTGCTACTCACAGATATTCAAAACAGAATGTAAAAAGGGATTAAATCTTTCATCAACATGAATTTCTTCTCCCCCCCCCATGCTAACAGTAATTGAGAGCTTACAATAATGCTGAGTATATATTCCCCTCCCATTTCCAGTGTTGACCTAACACTTTGAAATTAATGTGTTTAAAATATTTTCCCCTCAACAACATCATATGAGAATTCTCAATCATTATTAATGTACTTTTAAGTCCAATTATATGACATTACAGGCAGATTCAAGTTGGGTTTTGTTGTAATAATATGGACATGGCAAGGTGGAAATTTCTATACTGGCCGTAAGTCCCATATACTTAGTAGGTTAAGTGTACAGTATTCTATATGTACATTGAGGACTTCCATTTGAGCACTTATTGGCCAAGGAAATAAACCTAGGTTAAACTAGGTTAGATTGCCAGTAATTTGGCTTGGCTCCAAAAGAAAGAACATATTCTTACATTTTAATTACAGGAAAGAAACTCAATACAGCTATTTACATTGTAAATCTCTTCCAGAAAGCATTTTACCTATTCCATGGGATGACATCAGTGGACAATATTGGGCTACCAGAAATAAAAAGTATCAGAAAAAAGGAAGTTTCTTTTTTTTTAAAATACACATAACCAAAATAAAAAAGTATGTATAATTTGAATTGCTTCTTGGAGTAGAGAAAAAAGTCCTTTTCAAAAATAGCATTCCTATCACAAACTTCAGCTCCTTTAAGATTTAAACTTCTATTTGTTTTGTTTTTTAAAGGGATTAAAAAGACAGTTCTTAACTGTTTAATAAAAATAACCCAGTTGTTATAATTAATATTTAAATTAATCCCACATAATAAAATAAAGTACTTACAACCAGGTTTTTCCTGATAGGCCGAAATAGAATCATGTATTTCATATACACAGGGCCATTTTCTGAGTTATCAGATGTAAAGGTGATGTTCATAGTCCCAGCTAACATTTTTCTACTTATGAAATAACCTATGGATTAGATATTCAAATAAATAGCCTAATTTACATCTGGTCATTCTTTTCCTAATTGGGGTCGGCCATGTCTTGTTCACACAGTGAAGAATATCTTGACATGTTCAGCCATCAGATTCTTGAATGTGCAGGATTAATAAATATTATGAGCTCATTTTTTCTACAATGGGAAATTGTGATTCAAAGCCAAAGATTCACCTCATCAGTATTAGCACAATGCTACACATAGAACATGAGCACAACATACCCCAAAAGTTGCTAAAGCAGTGGATTTATCTGACAATCTTTAATCTGACAAATTTAAACTCTTCCCTATGACTTTACATCCCTTTTCCCCTCCCAGGAAATACTGACAATATTTTAAATAAGACTCCATTTCTTAATGGGGTGAAACAAATTCCTCTAAAGGCACTAGAAGAAGGCTGTTTTTTTTTTCTTCATTGTGCCAGCTGTAGGCTCCAAGGCTATACCTTCACCACAGCCATGACCTTCTTCTCTGGTATACATTCAGGTGGTCTGATATCATTAGGACCAACGAGTGTGTTGAGAATACGAAAACAGATTCCTTTTGGAGTAATGGGTATATGTAGAGGGGAAATGATGCTTCTTAGGTAGAATAGCAGAGCATTTGGTAAAGTATGAAATAGAATATTTTCTCACAAATCTCCGAATAACAATAAATTACATTTTGATGATACTGAAATAGACCAAAGCAAATGGTAGTCAGGTGGGAGAGAAGGAATATTTCTAATTCTGTCACTGCCACATCTTTTAACCTGAATTAACTAATAGATCTTAAAGGACAGGGATAATCCAATAGCTGCCATCAGTCTCACAAACACTTCAACACCAGTACATTATTTTGTTTCCACAGAGGAATTAAGTCTAGAGGCAAGCAGCTTCATCTAAGCAGTAGAAACATCATTGGCACTAGGGAACAGAGAGCATTAGCAGAGGAAAGGGCAGACTCTTGTTCTACCTTGCTTTAACCTGAGTGAAAAATCATTACTTTTAAACTCTCAGGAGAGATGATTATATTGTGTAAAGAAGGTTAACACTTCCCTGAGTGGTCCAGTGTGAATTGCCTATGGATGTTTCTGGAGACTCACTTCCCCTTCCCAAAGCTGCTTGCAGTCTTCACAATGGATTTTATGAAAGAAAAGTGAAGAAGGTAAGATAATCAGGATGGGCAAATTAAACTTGGAAATGAGTTAGAAAGGAAAGATAGAGGAAGGAATAAAGGAAAGAAAATGGGAAATTATAGAGTTGAGTAGATGGAATGTAAGAGGGAATCTCTCAGAATATTTAATATACTAACAGAATGAGAGTAGCAGAAGCTTGAGATCATTTTGAATCTGCAGAAGTGGTTGAAGTCTAGTCGTTTCTTCTTAAATACTATGTCAGGCCCCATTGGCAGTTGCTATTTCAAGGTCAAGGATCCCTCTGTTGACTATTGCTTAAGAAAAATGATAGTTTCCTCATCCTTATTTGTTTTTAAGGCAGTTTTGTGGATTTTCTCATTTCCTATTGTTTTTCCATTTCTTAAAATGATTGCTTTTGGAAATCACCCTGTCTTTTAGTTATTCTAAGAGGTTATAACTTCCTACAGTGAAATATCACCCACACAAATGAGCACCAAAACAGCCAAAGTGCAGAATAGCTGTGGTGATTACCTTAACTATGTGAATAAAAAGGAAAAACTGTAACTGGTCCCTATTATTGCTAAGAAATCCTCTCTGTTATTGCCTTCATGACATTCAGTACACTTTGCAGAGTCCCTCTAAATACTTTTACAAACACATTTAATGTAAGGTGATGTTGCTTAAACATTGACATTGATACTCCATGGCTTTTAAAAGGGACTTGTATTGCTATAACTATTTTGCAGCTGTAATTTCTTTGCTAAGTTACTACAGACAAGTTTATCTTTATTATCAAAATTCAAAACCAGCTGTGCCTTTCGCTATTAAGTTGATAAGTCAAGATTATAAAAACTGTTGGGGGAAAAAAAGGAGTGGGAGGAGGGAATCACCAAACAGCTCATGGAGAATCACTTACATTTTTGTGGGCATTGTGACACACTTATCTGCAGGGTCATACTATGTTTCTCAAATTTCACCTTAATTTGTCATTCTCAAAGGGACAAGGATTACTTGTTGTTTTTGTTAAAATAGAAATCCTGGTTTTGTACATCATTGACTGGATGATGGACGGCAGCTTATTCATGGATAACAAAATAGAAAAGATCTGAAGTAGTTAAGAAAAGGATCAGTGCTGGCAATAGTGATCTTCCTATAATGAACTGCCATGAAGACCTATCTTTTTTTCATGGACAGAGTGTTGCTGCCAACACTTTATACACTGATGATCCCAATTCAGCAGTAGCTTCCTGACACACACACAAGTCAGTAAATACTAACCACTAGAAATTATCCTCTCATTAGTCCTAGCTGAGAGGCTCAGACCTGTCCCCCACAGGAGGAAGGCCTTGCTTCCACGGTGCTGACACACCTTTCCAGCCTGGTCCATTTACACACCTCCATGACATTGTTTCCCCTATAAAACAGCATCACATATATCCTCTCTACAAAATGGTATACAGGTAACATTTTAATCAGCTCAAATTTGGATGCTACATTATCTTCAAGTATCTTTGAGTGCTCACTCACAATTTTTTCCCTTTTACAAAGCTTCTTATAAGACATACAACTTTAATTAACAAACTAAACAGCTTATATGCTGGCAAGATATTACAGATGGGTTTATGTCATAGTAAGAGTTCACATGAAATGGACCACTGAGTTACACAGTATGTACTGTATCTGGACAGCACTAAAGACACTATATCATTTCTATGTAAATGTCGTGCTGTGTGTTTAGAGACACATGTGGATCTGTATCTACATCCATCTGACTAGGTCAAAAGGAGCAGGTAGATGCAAGACAGAGACACATGCAAGGGCCACTGCACACCTTGCCATGCCAGTGAAAGGGTGGGCGCAGGTTGCTGGTTTGGTAGCCATTCATGTATACTTTATGTGTGTGTGTGTGTGTGCATGTGTGCATGTGTTTTGTTTTCTGCAGTAAGCATCACTGGAAGAAGAAGAAGAAGAAGAAGAAGAAAAAGCAGGGCAATTATAAGCTAAATATACACTTGGACTGAGTTGCAATACATAACTCTGCAGAAGAAGCAAGCTGAAAGATTGGATTCAATTTTAGATTTTGTTCTCTTCCTTCCCATTTTCTCTTAATTATCACATCCCACACACGGTTGTGCATCTTTTCAGTTTCCTCATCTTCTGAAGAACGCTGGGTTTCGCAGGCAGGCGGCTAGTCACCTGCAACAACCAAGTGGTCCTGCCGAGGTCTCCAAGCTACTGTCAGTGTCGGATGCCAGGGTCTGGTCAGTGGACATGGAGGAGATGTCATTGACAGAAGAGGATGGAGGGAGGCTCTCACTGCTGTTCACTGCTGCACCTGTGCTAAGAAAATGAACACAAACATGACTAAATCTGGAATCTCAAGTATCCTCAGCCCAAAGACATTTTTGTTGGCCAAGACTCAAGGACACAAGGAAAAATTCACAATTGTTATTAATAAAATGTAAAACATTTTTGAGCAGATTTTTGATTACATTGAGGTTAGCTATTTCTTTCATGCCAATGGAAGCCAACATCAGGTCTATAATTTGTGGCCTGAGAGGTGATTTGCTTAAGGTCATACAACTATCATATTAGAAGTAGAATTTGAACTTGGGTCTTGCTCTTTTCCTGAAGCTAGCTAACTCTATTCATTCTATGACAATACATCTCTGAACTAATAATAGGTCACATTTCTAGACCATTTTAAGACACAGCAATTGATTCGAATTTTCCACCTCCACAAGAATACTAAAATTTGTCAAATTGAGCTTGGAAGTCTTAAGAAATCTCAAAATTAGCTCCAAAATTCTGAGGAAGAAACAAACATTTTTCCAAGTTCACAGGCATGGAAATATTCCTATTTGTTTCATCTCAATTAAGTCTAAAACTTTCTTTAAAGTTTCTGTAATACTTTCCTAAACCTTGAGTATTTGCTATTCTGATAAAGACCAGGACTTGTATTGTCCTGATTTAAATGGAAAGAGCTAAATATATGTTCCTACCATTGGGGAATCAAAATTGAGTTCCATTTTTAAGAGCCTTTACCATTTAGAGCACCTTCATATATCTTTCATTGCTATCTATTTGGGGTTCATGTCCTCTTATATTAGATTGGTGCAATTGGTCTCTATCTTCCTTTAATTCTTTCCCCCCACCAACTCAGATCGAAGTCCTGAAAACCAGAATTGAACCTCTTCTAGGGCTAATTTAGTTTTTTTACTCTCTTTCCAGTATTGCTATATATTAAATTCTGAACCTCTATGATTCCAAACCATTGTCAAATTCATTTTTAGAACTAGATTCATTTTTCTCCATTGGGTCTCTCCTTTACATATTTAGCATTTTTCTTATACATCTCAAATTCACTGAAAACTTTACTTTTCACTGACTAGAACTGAAATGTCAAGGTTTATAGATAGTTCCTCATTGGGCCAAGTAAAATGCTTCTGTTTTCTTATTTGAAAAATTTGAATTGCATGGTCTCTTTAATTCTGTTCAAGTGATTTTGCTTTCAATTTACCTAGACAATTATATTCTACTAAATCTTTCACAGACAATGAAAGTAATAAGATATTGTTCTAAAGTGAAATTGTTTATCCACTAATTAGTTACTATTTTAATAGCCTTTTTCTTTCTGATTTTGAGAGAAGAATCTGATCTTCATACAGAAAAAAATGACCTTTTTTTGGTTTTACTTTACTTTTAGAATCAGTGGAGAATAATTTTTAAACTGTCTTTCATTCAACTCAATGGCTGAACATTCTCTAGTCAGTAAAATTGCTTTCTACTATACTAAAATCATAAAATGTTTCACTCTTGAAGGTAGGGAAAGAGTGATAGAGGCATCTGAGTTATTTTGGTATTCAAATTCCATAAAGTCCTGACTTGTAGCAAACCTAACTATCCATTAGGTATTTCAGCACATTTAAAGCACAGCCCCATCATATTTTGGAAATATATTTTAAGCAAATTACACTTTGTTCACAAAATATGATTTTTCTTTTACTTTTTAATGCCATAATTTTCTTTATTTGGGAAAGGAATCCTTTCTTTCTCATTGTCTATGTGTCTCTCTGTCTCTTTCTAGCTCTCATTCTCTCTTTCCATTTTCAATTTGATCAGAATTAGGGATATAGAAGCTGAGACTATCTATTTTGGAAGCTTTCAGCAAAACAAAAACAAAAACAACAACAACAACAACAACAACAACAAAAAACCTTCCAACTCTTTTCACCCTTCTTCCTTGGTTGATCAGATAACAGGAAAAAGGTCAGCTGGATTTACCAGGATACAGTATAATCAAACCTAAACTGTTTAGACTGCTCATTGGTCTCCTAAATCTCAGGGCATAAGATCTTTTACCATAGTTCTAGAATTTCTTTTCAAAGGAAGTTTTTAAGGAAAGGAAAATATCTAAGCAAGATTATGGTAGTTTTGTTGGTTGCCCATCTGGTCCAGACTACCCACAGTCTAGACTATGGATATCCACTGACCACTATTTATAGTGACCATATAACAAAAGTACAGACATTAGGATTTACTACATAATAAACATATCAAAGGATCTAGGATATCCTCAGAGTAGATCAGGAATCATTGGCTGCCATAGATTCTTACTGTAAGGAGAGCTCTCAAGAAGTCTCTTTTAGGTCTTTATATTAGGTCTTTTTGCCTCAAGATAGGATTAAGCTTATATATTCACTCACGCAGCCATGAGTGAATCACTAGCCATCAACTCAACCAAATGACTTCTGTTAATTTCGCTGGGAAAGCATTTTCCTTCACATCAAGGAGCATGAAGTTCATGCTAGTTCTAGTTCTGGTGTTTACCTGACAAAAAAGTCTCCCTCCTATTGGGGTACAAGATTCTTGCATCAGAACACCCTTGTGTTCTATCTTCCTAAAAAGAAATCTTGGAAAGTAGGTTGGGCTGCCGAAATGGTTGGTATCAACCTTGGTCAATGATTTATAACTAAGACAATCCCCAGGAAAGAAATGTGCTTCCTATAAAACCATAACCTACAAACAATGAAATCACCCCTCTTTTAAAATTTTTGTATATATGTTTTACTCATGTCCCTCAGACAAAAGAAATTGGAGGGAAGATGGCTCTTACTGCTCAATGAGTTGGAGGACAGTGAATACCTTGAGAGGCTATTAACATAGGTAAATATTTTACTTGATGCATATTCTAGCTATCCCAAGTATCCAATCACTCCACTAACTCAGAGGGAATCATAGTCATCTCACCTCTAACACTAAATTGTTAGGAAATTATTTCAACCAAGAGCATTAAGGTCTTTTGGTGAGGTATACCCATAAGCAAGGGTCTGATGGCCAAACTGAAGGCAAAACCAATTTTGTTTAGCATGCTAAAGTAGCTACTCTCAAAAAACAGCAGTTTCAGATTTCTAGTATACAGAATTGGTTTTAATAACCCTTTAGACTTCTTTGGAGTAATCCAGCCTATCATCATTTTGTGACAATTAAGAATATTTAAGTAAAGCTTTTTACAGGAGGAGTTGACAAAGAAAGGAAATAAGCCAGTGGAGTAAAGGGCACTCTTTGGAATGTAGCTGACAGGATTTATCAAAAGAAAATATCCATGTTTAACTACAAGAGACAAGGAGAAATGACCAAATACTTGAAAGAAGTTCTTTTAGTTAAAACTTCAAGGTCTGCTATCCATAGACAACATAGTAGATGGTAATGTATGCTTCATTATATCCTTTGTAGTTTGCTATATTTTAGTTCTCTTTCAATAGGAATTGGGACTTTCTAATGTAAAACATATTGCAAAATAATTTTCCTATTTTCTTCTTAATAATATTATTCCCATATGTTCCCACTTATAAAAAAGAAGTGCATATCCTATAATATGAGGCTATATAACAAAAACGGGTGAAATGAAAGATAGAACACTTTCTACTTGTATACTTTTGTCTAGACAAATTTGCCCATGTAGTATGCTTGAC
>JAJPUD010011483.1:6036-21712 GCA_023553655.1 Myrmecobius fasciatus
GAGTCATGGCTATTCCAAACAGACTTGTAATGGGAAGTGCCAGTTATATCCAGAGAGAAGTAAATAGACTGAATGTGGACCAAAGCATAGTATTTTCACCTTTTGTTGTTATTGTTCTTGGTGTTTGCTTGTTTTTTTTTTTTACCTTTCTCAAGTTTTTTTTTCCTTTTTATCTAATTTTTTCTTATTGTAAAACAGAATAAATATGGAAATATATTTAGAAGAATTACACATGTTAAGAGCAGCTAGATGGTGCAGTGGATAGAGCACCAGTCCTAAAGCCAGGAGGACCTCAGTTCAAATCTGGTATCAGACACTTAACACTTCCTAACTGTGTGACCCTGGGCAAGTCACTTAACCCCAATTGCCTCAAAAAAAAGAATAAAAAAGAATTACACATGTTTAATTTATTTATGTTGCTTACTATTTTTGATGGGGGTGGGGAGGAAAGGAAGAAAAACTTGAAACACAAGGTTTTGCAAAGCCAAATGTTGAAAACTATCTTTGCATGTATTTGAAAAATAAAATGCCATTAAAATAAAAAAAATAAAGTACCTGAGCAATGTGAATAATATAATGTAGTGAGTTTAATATTTTATTTTATAATAATATATTTTTATTATATTATTTTATTATATTTTATAATAATATAATGTGTAAAATTAAATGCTCTTTATCATTATAATTAAATACACATGTATGCTTGAAGAATATTCATCCCACTGAAAAATGTAGAAATAATGGGATTGTGACACCAAAAGTCAAAGTGAGACAGTTTACAGCCTTATCTGTGAAAATAACTTGCTAGCTTAGAAGCAATATTTGAAAGTAAGAGACAAAAAAGGGAGACTATCTGGAGCTCTGAAATCAACAAATATTTACATGAGTTTTTTTTTTTATTCAAGAAAAAGTTCATCATAATAACAAATATTCTGCTTTATAGACTCATGAAAAGGAGAAATAAAATGGGAAGAAGCACATTAATCAAGCTAATAACCCAACCAAAGAGGACAAATAAAAGTTATCTGTCTAGTTTTTAGCCCAGAGAAGTCATATCCTATTCGAAGTTGTATTCTGCTCCAATTGAGAAATGTAATTGCTTCTATTCTGCAGTGATTTTGCATGCATAGATTATTCCTCAGCACATAATAGGACAAGTTACTCTTCAAGACAAGACCCCTTCTGAATAACTCACATGCAAAATACTCTTTGAATTGATCTCATTTAATAATATGCCTTTCCCAGTTTGGAAAGTAAATATTTAATGCCTAAGGGTTAGAGTTGAAATTGTTTTTCAGAAAATTACTTCGGGAAAAGATTGGTACATATATATTCATATGTGTGTATATAGTATACACATAGAGCATATTATATATGTGTATTCATGTTTACATATATACACAAATAGCTATACGCACATGTGTAAGTGTACATATATAATATACATATGTTCATATGTATATGTTTATTTTGAATATGTATGTGTATAATAATTAAACCAGGGATATTCTTTCTAGTCTGTTTACTTGCTCAAAATCCAAAAGTGAGCCCAGAGATATTTGCTGTATTGTGTCTCATTCATCTCCTGTTACTAGAAGCCTGTAGTTTCTCTATTTAGAAAAATATTGCTAGGCAAAATTTACATTTTTTTTTAATTTAGCAAGACTGTGATGGAAAATTATTTAACTGGCCTTTCCATTGAGATATAAATTTTTATTATGGGACTGAGGTTTAACTGAAAAAAATTGAAATCCACAGATTACCTTTTGGAATAGATTGGAGGACATTTTGCAGTTCTAGATCATGGCATATTTATATTCCCATTGTAGCACAGAAAAACAGCTATCAGATATAGAATCATAGCCCAGATTTATAGCAGGGAAGAAAGATGTCTTTCCTTCATTCCCTAATAAAGACAATTGCATGTGATCTTAACATATAGTTATGTGTGCTTGTCTCCCTTTGCTAATCTCACATTTTAAAAACAAATGCACTAATGCATAAAACATAATTATACATAGTGCTATGACAGAAATGAGTTTCAGGTGACAGGACAAAAGGAAGAATAAGCATACCCAATTTACTGATCATTGGGAAAAAATTCAAGAATTCTAAAATAATGAGTCACTTTTTAATATATGACATATTCATGGATTATGTATGGAAAACATTCTATCAAAGCTTTTTGACAGACTGAAAGGTGATCCAGAGAATGTAAAGTTATACAGACTATTCTTTCATTGTCTGTGATTAAAGTGGTAGCTTCCAAGTCATGGTGATGATCCAGAACCATTGTTGTAAATGACTTGCTCACAAAAGTGTTGAACCTTTGCTTACTTAGGTCCATTTTCTGTATTGAGATGAGCTAACAGAGCTTTGAAAGTAGTTAGCAAAAAATTTAACATCCTGAGTAAATCTTCTCCTGCCCTATCTCATTCAAGTCATTTCAGGACAGATATATTTTGCAGGCCAACCTGTACCAAAAGTTCCACCCAATTTGAAAAAGCACCATTACTCATTTTAACACTTTTAAAATTCAAATTATGGCAATATAAACACAATACCCCCAAACATGAAGCTTCACCAAGTTCTATTCCCATCTCCAGTCAGGATTTTTGATTACATATAGAAATGTTTACTTCATATTATCATAAAATGTTAAATCAAAAGGGCACTCTCTGATCATTTAATTTAAATACTTAATCTTGCAGAGAAAAATCACAGAGGCTTAGAAAGTTGAAATGAATTGCCCCAAAGCTCAGAATGAACTGAATTTTAACTTTTTTACAATTCCAATGAAAATGCAAAGATTGGAAACAAACATTTTAAAATCTTAGTTGAGTGTTTTGCATCATACGATCTGCTTTGAGGAAAAACTGATCATCTTCTCTGTTGTTCATTGTGACATGTTTGCATGGCAGACACAACATTATTCTTCTTTAGGTCAGTCTAAAAGGACTTCTATTTCATTCATATCTAGTACAAATTGAACTTTCAAAGAAAAACATTATTTATAAATAATGATAAATTAATAAAACACTATAAAATGTAATATTTAGTTTATACCAGTTTGTCAGGTTTGAAGGTACATTTCTTTAAATTTTGTTTTGCTATCTTATTCAAAGACAGAATAGAGAAAAGAAATAAAACCAAAGTTTCATTCAGGCAAATCAAATGATATGTCTTTATAACCAAAGATCTATGTTGAATATGACAGGAGGAAAGGAAATTGCCCCCTGTGAGATTTGTAATTTTATTGTGATTTCCTCTGAAGACAGGACCAGGGACTGAAATACTGATAGGGAAATGATATCTCATTTCAAATACAGTCAATCAGTGCCTTTTCTTTTTAAAATTTACTGGAGGAAGACATTTTTCAAAAATATGCAAACTGACAATGTGAAATGATAGAACTATTTATTTCCCTTTGTCAGAAAGCACTGTTGGCTTTTATGGGGTGAACAGTAAACTTTCCACACAATGGTCCATCAGCCAACAGAACTTTTCATAAATGTAATATTCACTTATAGGAAATTGAGATGTGACCCTCATATTCGCATGCTACTTTTAAAAATGATAATTTGGAATAAAAAGTACAAAACCTATTAATTATAAAATGTATGGATTGCAAAACAAAAAGAAAAGGAAAGATATAAATTTGTTAGCCGCAATTACCAGATGGCTGGAGGCAGATGGCAATATGGCAAAAACAAACAAAAAAGCTTCAAGAAAACTTGCTATTGAAAAAGAAAAGGCCAACATTTATTTCTAAGTCTTAATAATAAAATATAGAGCCATTGTGATAAAGATTCATCTCTGAAGTCAGGAAGACCTAGTTTCAAGTCTTTCTTCTGATATGTACTGTCTGTATGAAAATGGGAAAGTAATTTCACTTCTCAGTGATTTAGTCAACTCTCTATCCCTTTGAATTGTTGAGAAGATACTGACTCACATTGATCAAAGTAATTTCCTTAGTTGACAGTACTTATACCAACAAATTAGAGGTCTGTACTCTATTTTAACTATGATAAAAATAATCTATAAACAATCATTTATTAAACATCCACTATATGCTTGTCATAATTTCATTTTGTTTTTTCAGTTTTTTTTTCCATTTTGCCCTCAGTGATTTTACAAAGAGAAGTATTAAAAACTCTAATCTTTGAAAAGAAGATACCAAAAGAGAAAAAAACTGGAAAACTGAAAAAAAAACAACCAAATACAACAACAACAACAAAAAACAGAAAACCTTAAAGAGTACTAATGTAGTTAATACATGAGAATAAGAAAGATTTGTTTTTTGATTTACTTAGAATAGATTGAATCATGAGCTGATAGTTTACATGGAAATAACTTGGTAAATTTGTAGACAAACCATGACAAAAAAGGCTGTATTTTCATTCTTTCTGGCATATTTTCTCATTTCTATTACAAATTACTTACGAAATTGTGCATCAATTATGCTGTCTTCATGAAGGAAGGGAAAAAAAATAAACCCAAGAGAATGCTTAATGAGAAAAACTTGATTAAAGAAGAAGCACAGTGAAGAAGGTAATGAATCAAACCTAAAGCAGCAAACTCTTCTGGGCTTAATATAAAAGCATTAATAGATGTGTTATTGTACACATCTATTGTTGAAAGCTAGAAAGCAAAATTAAAATGAATAACACTTCATTGGTTGTATAAGGGAAATACTTTGTAATATACCAAAAACATTTATAAATATATGTGTATGTATTCACATACATTATGAATATAATACACATATATAAATATAGACCCATTCATGCCTACATTTGAAATGAGACATTGATAAAATTTGCTACTTGAATTGTATTTGAACTTTCCATAAAAGTGCCTTGGTACTCTAATGGTGATTTCATCAGAATAGGTATTTTACCCCTGGCCTCCAGTGATAGATATTAAAAGTTCCACATATATGTTAAAACAATCTCTCAGTCTTTTTTACTTTTAACCACTTGATATGTGAAAGCTCTTCCTCTTATTCTGTTAATTTTTCAGTAATACCAGTGCACAATATAATTTATTCATCTGTCTTCTCCCATTTTTAATACATAACCACATTGTTTTTTTATGGTCATGTATATTAATGGCTATTATGTCAGTCCTTGAATTCAAATTATTGGTATTGCATTACAGTCTGCTTGTACCCACCATAGTTTTCTTTTGTCCTTTAGGAATTTGATAACTAATTCTTTTAAGATTGCAATGTTATAATATTCCTGACAGAATAGAGAAGTTAAACAGATGAACTTACAATGGGCAAATTACTTTGGGAGCATGGAAAGCAGTAGACAATTTCCCAAATGATATTTGGTCAAATAACCTTCTTCTACTTAATTCTGGGCTCCGTTCATTAGTCATCTTCACTGTTTATTAAGTATTCATATATTGTCAGACTAAATAAACAAACCTTTAGAATGTAAACTTGATAATAGTAGGAATTATTTCATTCTTTCTATTTCTGTGCAACATTGAGTACAATACCTGGCACATGCTACTTAAATCCTTATCGATATATTGTTTGAATGGATTGTCCATCAAAGGGGAAATAATCTCTCTGTCTCTTTCTCTGTCTGCCTCTCTGTCTCTGTCTCTGTCTTTTTCTGTCTCTGTCTTTCTGTCTCTATGTCTCTGTCTTTCTATCTCTTCCCCTTCCTCCCTTCTTCCCTTGCCCTCCTTTGTCTATATCTCTCCTTTTCTATCTTCACAATACTTTTTTTCAACTTATATGTGCTGGACTTGACATTTTGCTTAAATGCTAGAGAGAGGTGAAAGATGATGAAGTCTAGGAAGAAATCTTTAGATTTGGCAATTTAGGAATCATTAGTAGCCTTGGAGACAATAGTCTTAGTTGAATCATGGTACTGGAAACCAAATTTCAAGGGTTTGATGAAAAATATGGCAGGATACCAATTATGGATGGTGTTTTCTAAGAGCAAGGAAGCAAAGGAAGAAGCAATATAGGATGATATAACTGGTAGGAATGGTAGAGTCAAGAGTGAATGTTTTCAGTCACAAATACACATATACATATATATATATATACATATGCTATTTATATATATATGCTTACATATATATATACATATATAGTTATATATCACTATATTTTTCTGTGTATAGACAATCACTCCTCCTCCTTGAAGTCAAATCTGATGTGGTATTTCTCTGTGTCCCACCAAGATATGTAAAGTATAATAAAGTAATTTACCCTTAATAACTTCTAGGTAAACTTTGGTAACTCTGGAAATCCTTTAGGTATTAGTTTTCTCCCTATTTTACTTGGCAGTAATGTTTTGAAATCAAAATACTCCTATGTCAGCATAAGACCTTTATTTTTTTTTCTAATGCTTCTGATGAGTATGTTGCATCATTATTGCCACTAGATATTGAAGGCAAAACAAAAGTTGAAACATCTGGCAGATCTATATAACATATTGAAATGCAACTAATATAATGGCTTGTTTAAAATATGCCACTATGCAAATGTGACTAGTTTAAAAACTTCAATGACTACTTCATATCTATTGATTGTAATGGTGTAATATGACTGTAATTGGAATATACTAACAGAAAGTTCCCTGAAACTTGCAGTCTATCAAGCCAAAACCCTTTATTAACAGAAATGTGGGTAAAAATTAGTAATTAATGTCTGTAATGATGACCCAAAGGTATTACAAAATCCTGAAGTACCTTCACAATGACTGAGAAACATTAAATTATGTTCCATGGAGTTTAATATTAAACAGTATAAGTTTAGTTTTATTACACCAAATTCACACTTTTTAAATGGTCATGTGTAAGTAGCATATATAACTTTTTATTAGTCCGAACACTGTGTCTTTCCACCATGACAGTAATGGAGGGTTTAAAATATTCAGTTCTCCATGACTGGTTTTAGTGGAAAATAATAAATGAGAAATCTTTTTTGGTGGCAGCAAGCACAGAAGGACATTGGGACTTGAAATTAGAAGATTATAGTTTGTGTCTTGCTTTTCTTATTTGCAAGTAGTGCAAGTATGAGCAGATCTCTTCACCATGCTGAACCTCAGTTACCTCATCTATGTAATAGGACATTGATAATTGCACTAACACCCTCCCAGGATCTGTGTACTGGAAAGCAGTTAAGTAAATGTAAAGTACTCTATAAACATTAGAAAAAAATATCCACAAAATGAGTAGAACTACTTCTAAACTATGAAAGTCATCAATTTATAGCAATTATTAATTTCCATTTATTGTACTTTTGAAGCAAGAGTTAAGATTTTGGAGATACTTTTCAGTGAAAGTAACTAGAACATCATTTGGTCTTACAGGCCTTTTGTTTCATTCTGCAACCAAGATTCTAAGCTTACTTAGCAAGTTGATTCCAACATTAATTTTATTATTGGATGTATTTCTGTACATCTAATAAGTTCAAATCATTATAATTCAGAATTTAGAGACTACCAAAATTTTTTGAATTATCGGCATATGATACAGGATTCATGGTTTTCTTCTTGTAACAGTGTTTGTTGATCAGCGGAATATGATGAAGACCTTTCTATATAGTTACAGTGCTGACATACTAAATGATGAATCAATGCATCATACCAAATGTACATTAAGATCATCTCAATTTTAAAGCATGGTAAATACTTTAATTTTATTTAAGTATATTTTCTTTAGTATTTGTAAAGTCACAAAAAGAAGGAAGTATTTTTCATTACTATAGTTTCTCCTAGTGTAAATAACTTATTGGAAGACTGCTATAAATCCCAGAACATAAAGATTCATACATTTATATTCAGGTAATGGGGTATAGGCAGGAAAGTGCTTTGTAAACTTTAAAATATTACAGAAATATAAGTTTTTATGATCAGATAAAGTAATGTTTCAAAGTGCTTTATATATATTAATTACAATATGGATAGATTGTCATTGTTGCAGATATTTTTATTCAAAGTAAGGTGGGTTTGAAAAGAGAATGAGAGTGGTGTTGTAGTGAAAAGAACCAATCCCCAAACCAAAAGGTTATATGCTCAGTAGAGATCATTGCTGTTAGAGACAAAGGACTAAATGATTGAAAAGCAGAACCTCAGCTTTCTAGAGGACTTACTAACATAAGGTTGATTGCAGTTCCATGAAGATAATTTTAATATATGTCAGGACATAATACTACTGCTGGTATTAGTGCAGTGGTAGTTGGTGATAGAAACTATACTTCTATAGTAAAGGATATAATATGGATAAAAAGCAGTGCATTTGTGTATGGTGTCAATAACTGTTCCGTATAAATGAATGATTTTATTTATTTAATCCTTAATATATACCAAACACTGAGATTATAAATAGCAAAGAAAAAGAATTCCTGCTCTTAGGTAGGAGTGGAGAGGGACTAGATTCTAAGAAACATAAGAGTGGAAGCCAGGGGAAGGATATTTTGTTTTGGAAAGTTATAAGAATGGTGGGAACGTAAGGGACTAGATTGACATCTCCTTTTATAGCAGCAATAAAGACAACACTAACTTAATTCCAGAAATGGAAAGAAGTGTGTGTATATGTGTATGTGTGTGGGTGTGTTACAGAAGAGTATTTCCAGAGCAGCAGGATTGCTGGTGAGGAGCTGATTGGGAAGCATGACTAGAATTAAATATAGTGAGTTACATCTAAAACAAAAGAAAAGAAGCATGATTACATTACTAGATGTAGAATGCTACATGAAACAGTTATCAATCAGTTTAGTGGGTCCCTAAGGACAAAGTTCCAGACCCTAAAGAGTTAAGTTATTCAGGGCAAGAAGGCTTAAGAAATTGGATTTCTGAGACCTATTTACACCTTAGATTACATGACTTAGTAGGGCAATGATAGTGAGTACGAAAACAAGCTCAGAGGTTGCCACATGCTGTCTCTGAATTGAGTTACAAAGTGAGAAAATACCCAATGCAAGAGCCTAGTTTTTCATACATTCACTGTGATAACATGAGAAAGGATCAAGCCTTGTTGACCAAATTGGTTCCATAATGATGGAACCATAAAGATTTCATAAATATTTTAGCACTATGTGACAACAATTAATTGCCTATGTTCAGGGAACTATGTCAAGTATTAAGTATAGAAAGACCAAAATGAAATAAATCCTTATCCATAAGAATCTTTCTTCTGATTTCAGGAATATAGTATACATGTAGGCAAATCAAAGAAATTTGAGGAAATTGAAAAAGCAGTGACTAGAGAATCACAGAAACCTTCATAGAAAATGTTGAACTTCAGCTGAATGAACATTGAAGGATAAGAATTTCGGAAGGGGATGTTGCCTGGTTTATAAAGGGTATATTAGAAAGTAGAAATACTGTAAGTACAAAAACTATTTGGTAACTTTATATAATTAATATACATCATAGAGTGGTGAAAGTAGTGAGTGCAGATTATATTTTTGTTTTTAAGAGATCACTATTGAAAAGAAATAGAAATAGAAGACAAAAGCTTGAGTAACTGGCTCTTTCTTTTTTTGCCATTTCTTTTTTTTTCTTTATTAAAATTTTTATTTGCAAAACATATGTATGGGTAATTCTTCAACACTGATACTTACAAAGCTTTGTTTTACAAATTTTTCCCCCTAGTCCCCATCCCTCCCCTAGATGGCAGGAAGTCCACTAGATGTTAATTATGTTAAAATACTTGACAAATCGAATATATGTATACATATTTCCACACTTAACCTTGTTGTGCAAGAAAAACTGTATCTACAAGAAAAAAAAATCTGAGAAAGGAAACACTGCAAGCAAACATCAATAGAGAGCATGGACATGTTATGTTGTGGTCCACATTTCATATTCCTCTCTCTGGGTATATATGGCTTTCTTCACTGAGCAATTGGAAGTGGTTTAAGATATTGCATCGTTGAAGAGAGACATGTCCATCAGAATTGGTCATCATATAATGTTGTTGTTGCCGTGTATAATGTTCTCCTGGTTCTGCTCGTTTCACTCAGCATCAGTTCATGTAAGTATCTCCGGGCTTCTCTGAAATAATCCTGCTGGTCATTTCTTACAGAAAAATAATATTCCATAATATTCATATACCATAATCTATTCAGCCACTCTCCAATTGATGGGCATCCATTCAGTTTCCAGTTTCTAGCCACTATAAAAAGGGCTGGCACAAGCATTCTTGCACATGTGGGTTTCTTTACCTCCTTTAAGATCTCTTTGGGATATAAGCCCAGTAGAAACACTGCTGACTCAAAGGGTATGCACAGTTTGATAACTTTTTGAGCACAGTTCCAAATTGCTCTCCAAAATGGTTGGATCTGTTCACAGTTCCACCAAAAATGTATCTGTGTCCCATTTTTCCCACATCCCCTCCAACATTCGTCATTATCGTTTCCTGTCATTTTAGCCAACCTGACAGGTGTAACTGGCTCTTTTCTAAGCTCCATATGGTGACAGTGTTGGCTGAAGAGAGGCAGATATGAAGTAATAAATAAGAAAGCTTAAACCACAGATTAAGAGCAATGATTAATAAATTCATAGCATTTACAATTTTTGATTTTCTTTTGTTTGTTATTGTCTAAGCAATAGAGGATGTAATATGCAGAGCCAGAATTGTAGTGCAATACCAGAATTGATGTGAAAGTCCCTTGAATCTTAAACAAGAGGACTATACTTTGTTTTTCTCTCAGTAGCTTTTTGATTTGCTTTTAATAATTACTATCTTGAACTGTGGCCAACTCATTTTTACCTCTATGTGCATTAGCTTTCCTGCCTATAAAATAAGGCCCCTGAAGAGGCAAGTATCTTAAGGAGGTTTTCATAATAGATTTTATAGTTGAGTGTGAGCCACAGATTTTATAAACATTCTTTCAGTCCTGTTACTTACTCATCCATCCCTAGTAGATGTTCCAATGGAACTTTAATGGAGAAATACTGAAGATCTTTTTATTTTTTTCATTATATTCTCAAGGGTGTTTTCTGATAATAAAAATCCAATCTTTTCTGTGGAATGACATATAACTAAGTGTGATCAATGGTTTACCAGCAAATCTCATGACCAAACAGATGTTTCTTGTTCAGATTTCAATTTCAGGGAATGTTTATATTCATTTAATGATATTTAACTTTGTTTCATAGAGCTATTGTTATTGTCTAGTAGCTTTCAGACATGCACAACTCTCTGTGACCTCATTTGGGGTTTTCTTGACAAAAATACTGGAGTGATTTGCAATCATGAAGCTAGCTTCAATAAAAATAACAAAGTAATTTATATGGCAAGCAATTTGAGTTTTACACAGATTGAATTTGATCTTACTGTCTTTCAGTTCGACTCATGCTTCTTTCCCAAGATGTCACTTGCCAACAAAAAATTCATCTGGTCTCTAGGTAACTATAACAAAGAAAAAAGGGCCCTAAGTTCCTATGCAGAAACCAAGAAAAGTGATTCTCTTTCAATCTACAATGAGCCTATTCTTCTGAGAGATATATGTAGTTCTTCAGATTTATGCCACTGCTAGTCTATTTTCATGATAAAAAATTCAATTTTGCTAGATATTAAAAACAAAACAAAACAAAACAAAGCATTCTGGGTGAATACGTATCAGTATTGATCCAAGGGATCGATGTAAGTTTCCTAGTACTATCCTACATGATTTAGAGTACACCTCTTTTTGTTACTTTCTTTGTCTTCCTTCCTTTTTTCTTTCTTCCTTCCTTCTTTTTTTCCTTTCTTTCTTCCTTCTTTTTTCTTTTCTTCCTCCCATTTCCTTCCCTGCCTTCCTTCCTTTCTTCCTTTTTTCCTTCCTTCCTTTTTTCTTTTCTTTTCTTTTCCCTTACCTTTCTTTCTTTCTTTTTCTCTTTCTCTCTTTCTCTCTTCCTTCCTTTCTGTCTTTCTTCCTTTCATTTAAAAATTACTCATATCCTCTGACCATTTATGAATTGGGGAATGATGTATATTCATAAAAACTAAGTTCTCTGTATATTTTAGAAAAGAAGCTATCAGAAACACTAGCTGGAAATTTTTTCTCCAGTTTTTTTTTTCTTTTTAATCTTGATTACATTGGTTTTGTTTGTGCAAAAACTCTTCAATTTCATGTGATCAAAATTTCCCATTTTGCATTGCATAAAATTCTCTCATGCTTCTTTGACCATAAATTCTTCCCTTCTCCAAAGATCTGAGAAGTAGACGATACCTTATTTTTTTTATTTGCTTAGAATATCACTGTTTATATCTAAATCATGAATGCAAATTGACCTTATTTTGGTATAGGGTGTTAGATGAAGGTCAGTGCCTAGTTTCTGCCATATTATTGTTCAGTTTTTCCAGAAGCTTTCGTTAAATAGTGAGTTCTTATCCCTGAAGCTGGGGTTTGAGTTTATAAAAGAGTAGCTTATTATTGTCATTTACTGTTGTGTCTTGGTAGCCTAATCTGTTTTTTTTTTATTTTTTATTAAAGCTTTTTATATAACATATGTATGGGTAGTTCCTCAGCATTGATCTTTACAAAGCTTTTCGTTACAATTACTCCCAGTCCCCTCCCCACCCCTAGATGGCAGGAAGGCTACTACATGTTAATAATGTTAAAATACTTGACAAGTTGTGCAAGAAAAATCCTATCTACAAGAATAAAAAAGAAAATCAGAGAAAGGAAACACAATGAAAGCAAACATCAATAGAGACCATGAAAATGTCATGTTGTGGTCCACATTTCAGATACCTCTCTCTGGGTGTATATGGTCTTCACTGAACAATTGGAACTGGTTTGAGACAATTCTTTGTTGCAGAGAGCCATGTCCATAAGAATTGATCATCATGTAATATTGTTGTTGCTGTGTATAATGATCTCCTGGTTCTGCTCGTTTAACTTAGCATCAGTTCATGCAAGTATCTCCAGGCGTCTCTGAAATCGTCCTGCTGGTCGTTTCTTTTTTTCTTTTATTTTTTTTATTAAAGCTTTTTATTTGTATAACATGTATATGGGTAGTTCCTCAACATTGATCTTTACAAAGCTTTCCATTACAAATTTTACCCCCAGTCCCCTCCCCTCCCCTAGATGGCAGGAAGTCGACTACATGTTAATAATGTTGAAATGCTTGAGAAGTTATGCAAGAAAAATCCTATCTATAAGAAAAAAAAAGAATCAGAGAAAGGCAACACAATGCAAGCAAATGTCAATAGAGATCATGAAAATGTTACGTTGTGGTCCATATTTCATTTCCCTCTCTCTGGGTGTATATGGTTTTCTTCAGTGAACAACTGGAACTGGTTTGAGACAATTCTTTGTTGCAGAGAGCCATGTCCATCACAATTGATCATCATGTAATACTGTTGTTGCTGTGTATGATGATCTCCTGGTTCTGCTCGTTTCACTCAGCATCAGTTCATGCAAGTCACTCCAGGCCTCTCTGAAATCGTCCTGCTGGTCGTTTCTTACAGAGCAATAATATTCCATAACATTCATATACCATAATTTATTCAGTCACTCTCCAATTGATGGGCATCCCTTCAGTTTCCAGTTTCTAGCCACCACAAAAAGGGTCGCCACAAACATTCTTGCACAGGTGGGTCCCTTTCCCTCCTCTAAGATCTCTTTGGGATATAGGCCCAGTAGAAACACTGCTGGGTCAAAGGGTATGCACGGTTTGACAACTTTTTGAGCATAGCTCCAAATTGCTCTCCAGAATGGTTGGATCCGTTCACAGTTCCACCAACAATGTATCAGTGTCCCAGTTTTCCCACATCCCCTCCAACATTCATCGTTATCTTTTCCTGTCATTTTAGCCAATCTGACAAGTGTGTAGTGGTACCTCAGAGTTGTTTTAATTTGCATTTCTCTGATCAATAGTGATTTGGAGCAACTTTTCATATGACTAGAGATGGTTTTAATTTCATCATCTGAAAATTGTCTGTTCATATCCCTTGACCACTTATCTATTGAAGAGTGGCTTGAATTCTTATATATATGAGACAATTCTCTATATATTTTAGAAATGAGGCCTTTATCAGAACCATTGAATGTAAAGATGATTTCCCAATTTGATGCTTCCCTCCTAATCTTGTCTGCATTTGTTTTGTTTGTACAGAAACTTTTTAACTTAATGTAATCAAAATTATCCATCTGGTGTTCAATTAGGAGTTCCAGGTCTTCTTTGGATATAAATTTATTCCATCTCCACACGTCTGAGAGATAAACTATATTACGTTCCTCTAACTTGCTTACAAGTCCCTCTTTATATCTAGATCATGAACCCATTTAGATCTTATCTTGGTATGTGGTGTTAGGTATGGGTCAGGCCCTAATTTCTTCCACACTAGTTCCAATTTTCCCAGCAGTTTTTGCCGAATAGTGAGTATTTATCCCAAAAGCTGGGGTATTTGGGTTTATCGAATACTAGATTGTTAAGGTTATTGCCTAGATTGTCCTGATATCCTATCCTGTGCCACTGATCGACTGCTCTATTTCTTAGCCAGTACCAAACGGTTTTGATGACCGCTGCTTTATAATATAGTTTTAGATCTGGTACAGCAAGGCCACTTTCATCTGCCTTTTTTTTCATTAATCCCCTTGAGATCCTTGACCTTTTGTTCTTCCAAATGAACTTTGCTACTATTTTTTCTAGATCTGTAAAATAATTTCTTGGGAGTTTGATTGGTATGGCACTAAATAAGTAGATTAGTTTGGGTAGTATTGTCATTTTTATTATGTTTGCTCTGCCTACCCATGAGCACTTAATATTTTTCCAATTGATTAGATCAGATTTTATTTGTGTGGAAAGTGTTTTGTAATTTAGTTTGCATAGTTTCTGACTTTTCCTTGGCAGATAGGTTCCCAAATATTTTATCCTATCATCTGCTATTTGGAATGGAATTTCTTTTTGCATCTCTTGCTGCTGAACTTTTTTGGTAATATATAAAAATGTTGATGATTTATGTGGATTAATTTTGAATCCTGCGACATTGCTAAAGTTGTGAATTGTTTCTAGTAGTTTTTTAGTTGAGTCTCTAGGGTTCTCTAAGTATACCATCATGTCATCTGCAAAGAGTGATAATTTGGTTTGTTCATTACCTACTCTGATTCCTTTTATCTCTTTTTCTTCTCTTATTGCTAAAGCTAATATTTCTAATACAATATTGAATAGTAATGATGACAGTCGGCAGGCTTGTTTCACTCCTGATCTCATTGGGAATGGTTTTAGTTTGTCTCCATTACATATGATGGTTGCTGATGGTTTTAAATAGATGCTACTGATCATTTTAAGGAAAAGCCCATTTATTCCTATACTCTCTAGTGTTTTTAATAGGAAAGGGTGTTGGATTTTATCAAAGGCTTTTTCTGCATGTATTGAGATAATCATATGGTTTTTGTTAGTTTGGTTATTAATATAATTAATTATGCTGATAGTTTTCCTAATATTGAACCAGCCCTGCATCCCTGGTATAAATCCTACTTGGTCATAGTGTACTATCCTGGGGATGACTTTCTGTAATCTCATTGCTAATATCTTATTTAAAATTTTTGCATCAATATTCATTAGGGAAATTGGTCTATAGTTTTCTTTCTCTGTTTTTACCCTACCTGGTTTAGCTATGAGCACCATATCGGTCTCGTAGAAGGATTCTGGCAGTATACCTTCTGTCCCTATTTTCTCAAATAGTTTGTGTAGTATTGGAATTAATT
>JAJPUD010011483.1:22112-54383 GCA_023553655.1 Myrmecobius fasciatus
TTGGTTAATAGCTTGTTCTATTTCTTTTTCTGATAAGGGGCTATTTAAATAATTTGTATCCTCTTCTGTTACCCTGGGCAATCTATATTTTTGTAGATATTCCTCCATTTCATTTAGATTATCAAACTTACTGGCATAAAGTTGGGCAAAGTAACTCCTAATTATTGCTCTGATTTCCTCTTCATTGGAGGAAAGTTCTCCCTTATCATTCTTGAGACTAACAATTTGATTTTCTTCTTTCCTTTTTCTTATCAAATTAACTAAAGGCTTATGTATTTTGTTGGTTTTTTCAAAGAACCAACTCTTAGTTTTATTTATTAACTCAATAGTTTTCTTATTTTCAATTTTCTTAATTTCTCCTTTTACTTTTAGAATTTCCAATTTGGTATTTAATTGAGGGTTTTTAATTTGTTCTTTTTCTAGTTTTTTTTTAATAATAAGCCCAATTCATTGATCTTTTCTTTCTCTATTTTATGCAAGTAAGCATCTAGAGATATAAAATTGCCCCTTATAACCGCTTTAGCCATATCCCACAAATATTGGTATGTTGTCTCCTTATTGTCATTCTTCTGGATGAAATTATTGATTGTGTCTATGATTTGCTCTTTCACCCATTCATTCTTCAGGATTAGATTATTTAATTTCCAATTAACTTTTGGTTTATTTTCTCCTGGCCTTATATTGCATGTGATTTTTATTGCATCATGATCTGAAAAGGATGCATTTACTATTTCTGCCTTTCTGCATTTGATTTTGAGGTTTTTAATGCCCTAACACATGGTCAATTTTTGTATAGGTTCCATGAACTGCTGAGAAAAAAGTAAACTCACTACTGTCTCCATTCAACTTTCTCTATAGATCTGTCATACCTAACTTTTCGAACAATTCGTTTATCTCCCTAGTTTCTTTCTTGTTTATTTGTGGTTTGATTTATCTAATTCTGAGAGAGCAAAGTTGAGATCCCCCACTAGTATCGTTTGGCTATGTATTTCTTCTTGCATCTGTCTTAATTTCTCCCCTAGGAATTTGTGTGCTATTGCACTTTGTGCATATATATTTAATATAGATATTGCTACATTATCTATGGTACCCTTTAATAAAATATAGTTTCCTTCCTTATCTCTTTTGATTAGATCTATCTTGGCTTTTACTTGATTTGAGATAAGGATTGCTACCCCTGCTTTTTTTTGTTCACCTGAAGCATAATATTTTCTGCTCCAGCCGTTTACCTTCATCCTATATATGTCACTATGTTTTAGATGTGTTTCTTGTAGACAACATATTGTGGGATTCTGGTTTTTAATCCAGTCTGATATCCGCTTCCGCTTTATGGGAGAGTTCATCCCATTCACATTCACAGATAGAATAACTAATTCTTTATTTCCTGCAATCTTATTTACCCAAGTTATGTTTTCCCCTCTCCTTTCCCCTTTCTCCCTTCCCCCCACCTCATTACTTTGCTTTTGATGACCCTCTCCCCCAAACAATACTCCACCCTTTAGATCCCTTCCCCCTGTTTTTACTCCTTTCCCTTGATTCTTCTATGTTCCCTTCTATTAGTTTATCCCTTTCTTTTCCTCCTTTCCCTCCCACTTCCCTCTAGCAACAGACAAGTTTCTATGTGAAATAAAGTGTCTGATATACACTTTTAGAGCCCAACCTGATGAGAGTAAGATTTACACAATGCTCAACTCCCTCCCCTCTTTCTCTCAATTATATTAGGTTTTCTTTGCCTCTTCAAGAGATTTTACCTTGTTTTTACCTCCTTATTTTTTTTAGATCTTATTTTTATGACTTTTCCCCTCTTTTCCCCAGTATGACGACCTTTCCCCCTCTAGCTCTCTTTTTCATATTATCAAAGTAATATCTAGTTAATTATACCCCCAAACTTTAAGCATCCCCCTAGTAGAAATAAAGTTCTCAAGAGTCCTTTCCTTTTTTCCTTTTTATGCATCTCTTTACTTCTGTGTTTGGATGTTGAATTTTTTGTTCAGATCTGGTCTTTTCATTAGAAATTTGTGAAATTCACCTATATCATTGAATGACCATGTTCTTTCCTAGAGGATAATGCTGATTCTAGTTGGATAGGTTATTCTTGGCTGTAATCCAAGTTCCTTTGCCCTTGGGAATATCTGCTTCCAGACCCTTCAGTCCTTCAATGTGGAAGCTGACAGATCCTGTGTGATTCTAATTATTGATCCTCGGTATTTGAATTGTTTCTGTCTAGATGCTAGCAGAATCTTTTCCTTGGTGCTATCATCCTGAAATTTAGCCACGATATTCCTTGGGGTTTTAATTTTGGGGTCTCTTTCAGGAGGTGATTGGTGAATTCTTTCTTTTTTATTTTATTAATACTTTTTATTTGCAAAACATATGTATGGATAATTCCTAAACATTAACCATTACAAAGCTTTCTGTTACAAATTCCCCCCCCTATTCCCCACCCCTCCCCTAGATGGGAGGATATCCACTACATGATAATTATGTTAGAATATTTAAGAAATCAAATATGTGTATAGTTATTACATCACTTTTTGTGCAGGAGAAATCATATCTACAAGAAAGAATAATCTGATAAAGGACATACAATGTAAGCAAACCTCAATAGAGAACATGAAAATGTTATGTTGTGGTCCACATTTCACATCCCTCTCTCTGGGTGTATATGGCTCTCTTCACCAAACAATTAGAACTGGTTTGAAGCATTTCATTGTTGAAGAGAGTGATGTCCATTAGAACTAATCCTCATATAGTATTGTTGTTGCCATGAATAATGATCTCTTGGTTCTGCTCACTTCACTGAGCATCAGTTCATGCAGGTCTCTCCAGGCCTCTCTGAAATCGTCATACTGGTCGTTTCTTACAGAACAATAATATTCCATAACATTCATATACCATAATTTATTCAGCCACTCTCCAATTGATGGGCATCCATTCAGTTTCCAGTTTCTAGCCACTACAAAAAGGGCTGCCACAAACATTCTTGCACATGTGGGTCCCTTTGCTTCCTTTAAGATTTCTTTGGGATATAAGGCCAATAGAAATGCTGCTGGGTCAAAGGGTATGCAGTTTGATAACTTTGTGAGCATAGCTACAAATTGCTCTCCAGAATGGCTGGATCTGTTCACAGCCCCACCAACAATGCATCAGTGTCCCAGTCTTCCCACATCCCCTCCAACATTTATCTTTATCTTTTCCTGTCATTTTTGCCAATCTGACAAATGTGTAGTGGTACCTCAGAGTTGTCTTAAATTGCATTTCTATGATCAATAGTGATTTGGAGCAGATTGGTGAATTCTTTCAATGGTGATTTTGCCTTCTGATTTTACAACCTCAGGGCAGTTTTCTTTCAGGATTTCCTGGAAGATAGTGTTTCGATTCTTTTTTTTTCATCATAGTTTTCAGGAAGTCCAATAATCCTTAGATTGTCTCTCCTAGATCTATTTTCCATGTCAGTTATTTTTCCTAGGAGATATTTCATATTTTCTTCTATTTTTTCATTTTTTTTGTTGTTGTTTGACTGATTCTTGAAGTCTTATTGAGTCATTCACTTGCATTTGTTCAATTCTTATTTTTAAATTGTTGTTTTTGTCAGTTACCTTTTTAAGCTCCTTTTGTAACTGGCCAATTTTTTCATTGCATTCTTTTTCCACTTCATTAATTTTATTTTTCAATAAATTGGTGTCTTTTTCATATCTCTTTTGCAGGACATTATATCCTTCTTGCAATATATTGTATCCTTCTTGCACTGATTTCAGTTTATTTTCCCATTTATCCTCCAGCTCTCTTTTGAGATTCTTTATGCAATCTTCCAGAAAGGCCTTTTGAAAAGGGGACCAATGATGGTTCTTGATGACTTCCTCTGGAGTTTTGTCTAAAGGAATCTCAGGATCTGGGGTCTGCCCTTCTTTCTCTCTATAGAAGCTGTCTATGGTGAGAGCTCTCTTTTGCTTCTTCATTTTTTAGACAGTGTGGGGGTCTGTTGAAGGCTAGAGAAGTGAAGGATGTAGTAGTTTGCCCTGGGGCAATTTTGCTAAATAACTTAATGTGCGGGGCCGGGGGGGGGGGCTAGGACTAAGTCTGAATTACTCCTTAAACAAGGCAAGTCTGCCAGAACACCTGCCCCCAATCAGGGCAGAGTGTCCTGAGTGCCTCAGATAAACCTCAGGTGTTTGGAGTTTGGAGTTTCTGCCACACTGAGCTGAGTCCCACCCTCACTTTCGGATTGCACTGAGTAAACTGTTTACCCCTCTGCCCGAGTTAAACAGACCTGATATGAAGTTCTTCAGAGGTAACTGGAAGCAGTGTCCAAATATTTCTGGATTTGTTGACTTGAACATCAGTTCTGAGGCTTATTTTATTGTTGATTTGAGAGAAGATTGGAGGAGGTCCCAGAGAGTCATGTTTTCACTCTGCCATCTTCAACCTAATCTGGTTTTTGATCCACTACTCTGTTTCTTAGACAACAGCAAATGGTTTTGATGACTGCTGCTCTATAATATAGTTTTACATCAGGTACAGATAGCAGAGCCCAATTTTTTAAACTGTTTGCAAGCCCATATGGGATGTTGTAACTGAATGTGAGCGTCCTGAAAATATGATGTACTATCAATATATGTTTAATTTGTATGCCTATTTTGTATACCTATATGTGCAATATCATTTAAACATTTCTCAAGTGAAAAGGTATTGCCAATCATAATAGTTTAAGATGCCCTAGTTTATAGAATGGACAGACCTATGAAGTCAAGCAGTTTGTTCAGTGACTTCTATCCCACTCTGGTTACAATTCTAAAAAACTATCATACTTCAAATTTATCTTGACAATCTATAGGTATTTGCTTTTCAATTATATGTTTTTGATTTTTCCCACCAAAGGAAAACACAAAATGTCAATTGAGAACTGATAGCCCTCTTTGGAACATGCATAATACAAGTAACTCACAGTTAGGACAAGATCTGAAATAACTATCCTATGTTGTGACTTTACCCCTTGCTATTACTTAGCTCTGAGTTCTGCTTGACTCAAGAATTCCTCCCTGTTGTGCCACCACCATCAATGATCATCTGTTGCTATCCCTGGAGATGTCTAATTCTACAAAGCATATGTTTTCTTGAAACACATAGTTCTTTAGAGCATATGGTTCCCTGAAGTCATCTTGAGGCTTCACTCCAGGGAGCCTAATCTGTCTGTGTTCAGCCACCTTCTCTGTCCAACCTTCACATCCTGGTTTTCCTTCCTTGAGCTTCTGAGATCCCTTTTAAAGACTACTTGAATAAATGACTATGAGTCAATTAATCTTTTGAAATAAATGTGCTATCAGTGAATCACAAGTTCCTAGGACTAGGGAAGGAATTATCAAGGATTAAAGAATTTCATTACTTCTCAATAAAACTTCCTCAATGTCAAAGGGCATAGGGAAATTCATCATCCATATCATGATAAAGGTATCATCCTTGAGGTGATAGCAAATCAAGTAAATAACTGGCAATATTTACAAATAAAATCTTAATATATGAAACTAACAAAACTATTTGATTAAAAATGATAAATTAATATTTAATAGCAGTTGAGCACCCTGGGCAATCTATATTTTTGAATAATTTTTGAATAATGTGTTAGGTATAAAAGGAACTCCTAATCAAATTGCTTTAGGAATTAACTGAATACACATGCACAAAGTATACAGAAAATAATACAAATTGTAATCAAATGCTTTAATATTAGATTGGGGTAGTAACAACTTATGTCCTGCTCTAATGACATTTCTAGATATTTGTCACCTTTACAATTTTACTGTGACAATCCAGGGGTATTGTCTTTTTAACAACATGACTAAATTATTAATAGGATAACTGAATACAGTTCCCATTCACAATAATTAAATACTGATCACAACATAAATTTATTTTTATAGGAATTTATTTTTCTGATTCCTGAATAAAAATTTTAATCTATTCCTCAGAATCGTTTCATCTTTATTTTCTACAAGTGAGGGCAACCAAGAAATAAAGCTTACAAAACTTCAAAGGTAATGTTACAATCACTGGAACACTTAGAAAAAGAAATTCATTTGGGCATGCCTGGCTGTCAGGTGGAATTCTTCTTCAATAACAATTGCAAATTATGTGCCACAAATGTCTTAATACATTTTTAATCTCTAATGTTTTTTAACTTAACTATATATGATATTCTATTAGTAAAAAATTCTGACAGCCAAATTTTCTTTTTGTAAGAAATGACATGCTATATGTAGAATTGGACATTAGTCAATTAACGAGGAAATCAGTTCATTAAATGAACAAGGTGATTAACTAATATGGAAGACAAGGTGAATCCCACATGACTTACTATAATATTAAGCTATTGGGATACCCAGTATATAAAAACATTTTCATGAACATGGTGTATTTTATTTATCAATATGTAAGCACTGTTGTAGGCCACAGACACCTCCAAACAAGTTATTATTTTTTTTTATTTCATTGAAAGCACTTTAAAAATTCCCTGAGAGTAGTAACAATTTGTGCATTGCCAGCTCCAATAACTTGCATAGTACCTGTCAGAAAGTGCCAACTTAAATTTACTGTTATTGTTCAACAATTTCAGTTATGTCCAACTTTTTAATTTTTTTTTTAATTTAGACAATCTTAATTTTCCACAGTTACATGTATAACAATATTTTCGGTTATACATTTACATTCAGTTTTTGCATATTTTCATATGAATCATGTTGGAAAAGAAAAATCAGGAAAGAGGGAAGAACCATGAGGGGAAAAAAAGAAGAGAAAAAATAATCTAGCTGTAAAATTCTTTCCCCCCTTCCCCCAGCTTTGTCGTTCTTTTTTTAATCATGTTTGTATTGAGATTTTTGTTTTAGTTTAATGCAATCAAAGTTTTCCATTTTGCCTTTTATAATGTTTTCTTTTTGCCATAAATTCCTTTCTTCTCCAAATATCTGACAAATAAACTATCCCTGGATCTCCTAATTTGCTTTTGGTATTATCCTTTATCCCCAAATGATATATCCATTTTGATCTTATCATGGTATGTGGTGTTATATGCTGTCTAATGCCTAGTTTCTTTCATAGGAGTGTTCCAGTAATTTTTGTCAAATAATATTTTTATCGCAGAAATTCAAATTTGTAAATTTACCAAATACTAGATTACTATAGTCATTCATTATTTTGTGGTGTATATCTAAACCTTTTTCATTAATCTGCAACTCTATTTCTTAGCCAATAACAAATGGTTTTGATGACTGCTACTTTATAATACAATTTAAGTCTGGTACTTTTAGGTCACTATCCTTTGAAGGTTTTTTATTTGTTTGTTTTTCCCACCAATCTCCTTGATATTTTTCCCTTTTTTCTTTCAGATGAATTTTATTATTTTTTCTAGCTGTATACAGTAATTTTTGGTAGTTTTATTGGTATGGCACTGAACATGTAGACCAATTTAAGGAAAATTGTCATTTTTTATTATTTTAGCTTGGACTACCTACAAACAATTAAAATTTTTCCAATTGTTTAGATCTGATCTTTTTTGTTTGAAAAGTATTTGTAATTATGTTGATATATTTCCAGGGTTTGGTTTGGTGGATAGAAACCAAATGTTTTATTTTGACTATAATTATTTTAAATGGAATTTGTTTTTCTATCTCTTGCTGCTGGCCTTGCTAAATCAGGATTTAGAAATCTTGATGATTTCTGAGGATTCATTTTATATCCTGCAACTCTGCTAAAGTTGTTAATTGTTAGAAGTAGATTTTTGGTTGGTTCATTAGGATTTTCTAAGTATTGTCATATTCTCTCCAAAGAGTGACAGTTTTATCTAATTGCCTACTCTAATTCTTTTAATATCTTTTTTTCTTTTCTTATTGCTAAAGACAACATTTCTAGTACAATATTGAATTTTAATTATAATAATGGGCATTATTTTTAACCCCTCATCTTCTTGCAATGCATCTAGCTTCCATCATTTACAAATAATGCTTGCTGTAGATTTTAGATAGATGGTGTCTATTATTTTTAAGGAAAACTCCATTTATTCCTATGTTCTCTAATGTTTTTCAGAGGAATGGGTGCTGTATTTTGTCAATAGTTTTTTTTGATATCTATTGAAATTATCATATGATTTCTATTAGTTTTCTTATGGATATCATCAATTTTACCAATATTTTTCTTTATATTGAACCAGTCCTGCATTTTTGATTTAAATCTCACTTGTTCATAGAGTATTATCCTGCTGATATGTTATTTTAATCTTTTTACTAATAGTTTATTAATTTTTTGCATCAATATTCATTTGGGAGATTGGTCTGAAATTGTATTCATTATTATTATTATTATTATTGGTTCTTCTTGGTTTAGGTAATAGCACCATGTTTATTTCATAGAAGGAATTCGACAAGATTTCTTCTCTCATTTTCCCCAAATAGTTTAGATAATATTATAATTAATTATTCCTTAAATGTTTGGTAGAATTCACTTGTGAATCCATCTAGCCCTAAGCATTTTTTTAGGGATTTCATTGATGGCTTGTTCAATTTCCTTTTCACAATTGGGGTTATTTAAGTAATTTATTTCCTCTTCCATTAATCTGAACAATTTATATTTTTGTAATTATTTATCCATTCAGGTACATTGTTAGATGTGTTGACATACAGTTGGCATATATAGAATATGAAATTTCAACTAAGAACTGCTTTGGATGTAGTCCATAAGTTTTGATATGTTGTTTGATTGTCATTCTCTTGGATGACTCATTGTTAAGAATTAAGTTTTTTAATTTCAATTGGTTTTTAGTCTATCTTTCCCTGGCCTTTTATTAAATGTATTTTTTATTGCATAATGGCCTTAAAAGGAGTTATTTCTTATTTCTGCCTTTCTGCATTTGATTTTGAGGTTTCAATGCCCTAATATGTATTCAATTTTTATGTATATATATATATTTTTTTCTGGCAGCCTGCAGTATTTTTTCTTTGAAATTACAGTTCTAGACTATTACAACTATATTTCTTTATGTTTTCCTTGTGGGATCTTTCCAGAAGTGATTCATAGATTTTTTTCAATGACTCAATCTCAGGTTCTAGTATATCAGGGTAGTTTTCCCTGAGGATCTTTTGAAAAATGCAGGTAGATCAATAATATTTAAATTGTCTCTTAAATCTTTTACCAAATTAGCTCGTTTTCCAATGAAGTATTTCATATTTCCTTCCATTTTTTCATTCTTTTTAGTTTTGTTCAGCTTATTCTTGGTGTCTCATACTTATTAACTTCCATTTGCCCAGTTCTCATTTATATTTTATTTTTTAAAATTTATTTATTTTAATATACATTGCTTTATGAATCATGTTGGGAGTAAAAAACCAAAACAAAAGGGAAAAACAATTGGAGAATAATTTAAAAATATAGAAAAAGGTACATAGCATGTGTTATGTACAATGTATTCCTTATTTGGCTCGCTTCATTCAACCTCAGTTAGCAATAAGAAAAGAAAAGAAATTTAAAGGAATTAGAATAGGCAATGAGGAAATAAAAGTATCAGTGTTTGCTGATGATATGAATATGTTTGGAGAATCCTAGAAAATCATCAAAAATCTACTGAAAACAATTCACAGCTTTAGCGAAGTTACAGGATATAAAATAAACTCATTTATATAATCAGCATTTCTATATATTATTGACAAAGCCCATCAGCAAGAAATAGAGAAATTCCATTTAAAATTATTGTAGTCAAATTAAAATACTTGGGGGTCTATCTGCCAAGGCAAACCCAACAACTATATGAACAAAATTACAAAACACATCCCGCACAAGTAATATCAGATATAAACATTTGGAAAAATATCAATTGTTCATGGCTAGGCCAAGCTATATAATAAAAATACCAATACTGCCTAAATTGGTCTACTTGTTCCATGTCACATGAATCAATCTGTGATAATGGGTATCCTTGTCTCACCCCTGATCTTATTGGAAATACATCCCACTTCTCTCCATTACAAATAATGTTTGCTGTAGGTTTCAGAAACATACTGATTATTATTTTAAGGAAAGCTCCATTTATCCCTATGCTCTGCAGTGTTTTTAGTAGGAATGTATGTTGTATTTTGTCAAAAGCTTTTACTGCATTTATGGGGATTATCATATGTTTCTGTTGGTTTTGTTATTAATAAAGTCAATTATGGTAATAATTTTCCTGATATTGAACCACCCTGAATTCCTGGTATAAATCACACTTGGTCATAGTGTCCTGCTGATAAATTGCTGTAATCTGCTAAAATTTTATTTAAAATTTTTGCCGCTGTATACATTAGTGAGATTAGTTTATAATTTTTTTTTTGTTTTGACCCTTCTTGGTTGTGGTATCAGTGCATTTGTCTGTAATCTTTCCTTACCTAGTTTTTGCAAAGAGTTTGCATGGTATCAGAATTAATTGTACTTTTAATGTTTGGTAGAATCCACTTGTCAATGCATCTGACTGTGAACATTTTTTTTTTCTTAGAGAGTTCATTAATGACTTTTTAAGATTTCTTTTACTCAAATGGGACTACTTAAGTTGTATTTTTTCCCTCTCTGTTAACTTGGGAAGTTTATATTTTAGTAAATATCCATCCATTTCAATTATATTATCAGACTTACTGCCATAAAGTTGGACAAAATAGTTTCTAACTATTACTTTAATTTCTTTTTCTTTGTTGATGAGTTCACCCTTTTCATTTTTGATGCTGTTGATTTGGCTTTTTTCTTTACTTTTTCTGAGCAAATTAACCAAAGCTTTATATATTTTTAAAAATTTCTTCATGAAATCAACCCTTTGTTTTCTTTATTAATAGTGTATTCAATAGTTTTCTTTGTCTCTATTTTATTAATCTCTCCTTTGAGTTTCAAAATTTCTAGTTTAGTATTTAATATTGAGTTATTAATTTGTTCTTTTTCCAGATTTTTTATTTGCATGCCTAATTCATTGATCTCCTGTTTCTCTGTTTATGTGGCTATTTAGAGATTGAAAATATCTCCTAAGAACTGCTTTGGTTGCATCCATAGATTTTGGTATGTTGTCTCATTATTGTCATTTACTTGGATGAAATTGCTGATTGTTTCTGGGATGTTTGACCCATTCATTCATTAGAATTAGATTATATAATTTCCAATTGGTTTTAGTCTCTCTTTCCCTAGTCCTTTATTGAATATAACTTTTATTGCATTGTGGTATGAAAATGAAACACTATTTCTGTCTTTTTGCATTTGATCGAGAGGTTTTTATGCCCTAATACATGGTCAGTTTTTATATGTCATGTACTGCCAAGAAATAGGTATATTCCTTTCTTTCCCTATTCAAATTTCTCCAAAGATCTATCATATCTAGGTTTTCTAGGATCCTCTTAACCACTCTAGTTTCTTTCTTTTTTATTTTTTGGCTCAATTTGTCTGATTCTGAAAGGGGAAGATTGAGGTCCCCTACTATAATAATTTTGCTATCTATTTACTTCCTGTTACTTGCTTAAAATCTTCTCTAAGAATTTGCATGATCTACCTCTTGGTGCATGCACATTTAGTATTGCTACTACTTCATTTTACCCTTAATCAAGATGTAATTTCCTTTCTTATGTCTTTTAATAAGATCTATTTTTACTTTTCCTTTATCTAAGACCTGTCATTTTTTTTAATTCAGCTGAAGCACAATTAATTTAGATCCAAACTTTTACCTTTATATGCTTTTCTATGTCAAGTATGTTTCTTCTAAAGAACATATTCTAGAATTCTGTTTTTTAATTCATTATGCTATTCCCTTCCAGTTTATGAGAGAACTCATATTCAGTTAGGCTTTAGCAGCTCTGTATTTTCCTCCATCCCACTTTCTTCCATGTATATACTTTTGTTCTCTCTTTCTACCCTGTCCTTAGTTATGTGTTTTTTTTTACCCACACACCTACTCCTATTCCTCATGACCCCTTCACTTAGCAATGCTTTTTTAAAAACCATTCTATTCACTATCCTTTCTTCTATCAACCCTTCTCCACTTCTCTTATCTTTTTTAATAGTATTTCTGCCCTCCCTGCTAACCTGTCTCTACGTTTTCTTTTCATCTTTATTTTCCTACTTGTGTATAGGATTAAATAAATTTCTATACCCAACTGAATGATTGTTATTCCCTCTTAGAATCAAGTGATGCAATAAAGCTTCAGACAATGCTCATCCCCTTCCCTTTTTTTTTCCTAGGTTGTTATAGGTCTTTTGAACCTCTTGGTATGAACTAATTGTCTGTTATACCTTCCCTTTCCTCTTTTTCCAATACAGACCTTTTTCTACTCCTTAAAGTCTTTTTTGGATGTCATCCCATTGGAATCCATTGACAACTACTCCCTTACTCCATACGATGCCCTACTTTGTCTACCCCAGTGTCAGATACAGTTCTGCAGAGTTAGATATTTTTTCCCATCTAATGATGTAAACATTTCAACCTCTACATACATATTTTCCCCCAGTTTACCTTTCTACGGTTCTCTTGAATCCTTTGTAGATTAAAATTTCTGTTTAGTTCTTATTTTTTCAACAGAAATGATTGAAAGTATCTTACTTCATTGAAGCTCCATCTCCTCCCCTGAAAGATGATGCTGAATCTCGCTAAGTAATTAATTCTTTGTTGTAACCCCAGATCCTTTGCCTTCCAGAATGTGGTAATCCAAGTCCCCCAGTCCTTTATTATAGAAGCTGCCATAGTAATCATGACTGTTGATATTTGATATTTGAGTTGCGTTTCTCTGGCATCTTGAAGTCTTTTTTCTTTGAGATTATAGTTTTAAAGTTTTGCAGCAATATTCCTTTGGGTTTTCCTTGTGGGGTCTTTTTCTAGAAGTTATCTATGATTTTTTTCAATGAATATTTCTCCCTCTCTTTCTAAAATATTGGGGCAATTTTCCTTAATGAGCTCTTGTAGAATGCTATCTAGGCTTTTTTAGTCATGACTTTCAGGTGGACCAATAAGTTTTAAATTGTCCCTTCTGGATCTATTTTCCAGATTGGATGTTTTGTCAATGAGAGGATTTCACATTTTCTTCCATATTTTCATTTTTTTGAGGTTTTTTTTGCCTTATTCCTGCTCTTCCTCAGAGTCATTAGCTTCCATTTGCCCTGTTCTAGCTTTTAATGTGTTATTTTCTTCAATTATCTTTTGTATCTCTTTTCCTATTTGGTTTATTGTTTAAGGAGTTTTTTTTCAGACAATTTTTCCCCTTCCTTTTCCAAACTGATGACTCTGTCATGCACACCTCTCATTTCCTTTCTCATTTTTTCTTCTACTTCCCTTATTTGCCTTTTGACATCTTTTATGATTATTTCCAACAAACCTCTTTAGGTTTGAAACCAATTTATATCACACTTTGAGATTTCTTCTCTGGACATTTTGAGTTTATGTGTTGATGTGCTCTTTCACCATAGTAACTTTCTATGGTTATAGTTCTTTTTTGTTTATTGCTCATTTTCTTTCCTTTTTTTTTAATTTTTAAGTGAAGCTCTTCTCCTGGGATAAAAATGGCACTGTCCAAAGCTTCCTGTGCAGTTTTGAACACAGGAGCTCCTTGTATTTGTAGGAAGTAGTTTTGCCTGCTCTGTTCAGGAAACTCCCTGGTTTCCCAGAGTTTGCTTTTTGAACTGGGAATGAACATTGCCCCCCCTGACTTGTTCCTCCATTGTGCCAGAACTTAGGGTCTTAGATACTGATTTGCTATGATTAACACCCTCTCACAAGCTTTACAAGAGTTCATCTGACTTAGGCTAAATACCCTTTCCATCCCTGTGAGACTGATCTTTCTTGAAGTATTTTCAGTCTGTCTATCTAGAGAATGGTTTCATTCTGTCTGATTCTATTCAGAGGTTTCTTTTCATGTGGATTTTGATGAAAACTGAGGTCGTTTAGGCATCTTCCTGACTTTGTGATAGCATCTTACCTCCACCCCAAGAACTCTTAATTCTCATTTTTAAAGTATAATTTTCTTCAGTTAGCTTTTGTATCTCCTTTTCCATTCAATTGATTTTACTTTTTAGGGTGTTGTTTTCTTCAATTGTGTTTTTTAAGGATTTGTTCTCTTCCCTCAATTTTTGTCCTTCCTTTTCTAAGTTGTTGACTCTCTTCTGCATACCTCATTTCCTGCCCCACCCAATTTTTTTTCTATTTCTCTTATTTGCCTTTTAAAAACTTTTATGAATACTTCCAAGAAGCGTCATTGTGCTTGACATTCATTTATATCACACTTTCAGGTTTCATTTGTGTACATTTTTTCTCATCTAAGTTATTTTTTTTGGTCTGTTATAATTGTTGCTTTCTCTTGTTAAGGTTCTTTTTTCTGTTTCTTGCTATTATTTTTTCCTTTTTTTCCTATTTTGCGACTTTTGAGATCAAACTCTGCTTCTACGGTCTACAGAAAGCTGTCTCAACCTTCTTGTGTCACTTTGAGCACAGACACTCACAGCAGAGGTTAACTCAACTTAGTCCTGTTTGTGGTTGCTTGGTTTCCTGGCCTGACAATTTTCCTTATATGCTCAGATTGGAAGCTGCCCCACTTGTCTGTTTTGCTGCTGAGCCAGGACATAGAGTCTCAATTGTTGATTTGCTGTGACTAAGACCCTCTCACTGACTTTCCCAGACAATGTTTGAGCTGAGCTGACCACCCCTTTCACTTTAGTGAGACTGACCTATGTTGAAGACCTTCCAGCCTTTCCTGAACTGGAAAATTATTCAACTCCATCTATATTCATAAACACTTTCATTCCAGACTCTGTTCAGAGGCTCAGTCTCATGTGTCTTCCAAAGGAGACTGGAAAAGTTTGGGGAAGTTCCTGTTTTTGTTCTGACAATTTGGTTCCACCCCTGTAAATCTTTCCATGTCCAACTGTTTGTCATCCCATTTGAAGTTTTGTTTTGTTTTTTGTTTTTTGTTTTTTTTTTTTTGGCAGAGACACTGACACAGTTTTGCCTTCTTCTCCAGCTCATTATGCAGATGTGAAATCAGATAAACACAAATTAAGTGACTTTCCCAGGTCACATAGTTATTAAGTGTCTGAAGCCACATTTGAATACTTGTTCTTTCTCACTCCAGGCCCCACATTTTATCCATTGTGCCATCCAGCTATAATCTAACAAGTTCCATAAATACTTATTAACTAAGTAGTTCCTAAATGGATTTACTGTGAAATAGAATAAAGTCAAAGACATGGAATTTGAAGTCATCTGTTGAAGATCATTGTACTTACTATTATAATAGTGATAAGATTATGGGGATACCTAATATTCTTAGTTTCCAGAATAAAACCATTTTTAAAAAGTAAATAGTATTTTTTTAAAAATCTGAAAAAGGGGGATATATTTGCTCTACTGAAGCAGAGGATTATTGTAATATTCAATTAGGCATTTTACAAATCAGAAAATAAAGGAACTATACAAGTATAGGTTATTACCTAGTAATAAGTAGAGTACTTACTATTATAATATCCATTTGAGGATATGTTATAATTATTATTGTTTAGTATTAAGTAGCTGATAGCTTATGCAAATGTTCTCAGTTGCCATTCTTGAAATCAGAGAAAATATTTTCCTCTGACCTACTGATACAGGTTCCAAAAATCAGTGAATAATGTTTCTTTTGGTTTACTAATATTTCTTTAGCTCTTATCAAAAAAAGAGCCTCTAAATACATGATAAGAGTAATTGAAGAAATATTAATAATAGTTCAGAACTTTTCCCATTTGCATTTATTAAATACTATAATTTAAAATTAATCATTTTCATCATTCCCATTCAATTGCTCTTATCAAGTCCTCAGATATAGATATCATGTCTGTTGATATCTGACAACTGGTAAAGGGTGAAATGCAAAGGATTTGTTTTATTATATGAAATAAATATCTTGTCTTCCCTTTTTAAAAAATAAAACATAAACTTTTTATTCATTATAATTAAATAAAAATTTTATTACTAAATATAAATTATCCCTTCTTGCAAATATTTGAGAAAAAGTAATGAAAAGCTATAATATATAAAGTCTAGTGAGTCTTGATGTATATTAAATACTTAAACTTGAGTGAATATTAGGAAAACTTATTTATAAAATGAAAAACTACAGAAGAGAAAAGATGAACATAGAATATTATGAATAAAAATTCAAATACATAAATAACATCCCTAGTTTAATGTCACTTCTAATGCTAACTATAAAGTACAAAACTTTAAAAAAACTTTGCCATTAAAATCCACAGCTTAAATAACAACTAAATATATCTAGGATTTGCATAAACAAGTGCTTAAATAATAGAAAAAATGGAAATTATAAAAAATACAATTTTCTGGGTCTAAATGTTTTCATGGAATATATACATATGTGTGTATGCACATATATTTAAATCATCAAAAAGTACTCAACTTTTAGCATGAACACTAAGTATGAGGAACCAGAAATCATCCAACTTTTCAAGGGAAGAATTTTCTTTTTATTTAGTCATTTCTTTCTGTTTTAGGGCAAGAACTTTTGAGCAGCTAAAGGGGAGAAGATATACTGTATTTAACTTATGAAACTTATTTGATATTTTATCAGGTATTTATTCAATGGTTGCATTTACAGGATGTGGATAAGTAATGCCTTCTATTCCCCAGAAAAGTTTAACTATATATTTAAAGAGATGGTAGATGAAAAGCTTAGTTAATAAACAGACACTTTGCCAAATGCTACACAGTGCTGGGGATAGATAAAAGGTCAAAAAAATATAGTTCTTTCTTCCACAGAGTTTTTACTTTAATATACAAGTGAATACCATGGAAATCCAATGTAGTTCCATGATGAACAAGTCAAGAATAGGTCATACCAGACAATTTTCATTTCTTATTTTGAAAAAAAAAAGTAGACTATAGACTTTCTGGTATGAAATATGTAGGGTTGCGGCAGCTCTATCTTTTTAGACAGATCTTGGACTTTAAACTATCTTTCTACTATCTTTTTAGGCACCAAAGCATGTATAGTATATGAGTTTCAGTTTTGCTGAGTACAACCTGCACTAACAACAGATAAATGTGATTTCCTTCAGTAGTTTTTCATCCCCATAATCAAAAAAAGAGCATATTTATTTTTCTTAGCTTATTAGGCCATATGATAACAATGATTATAGAGAAACCTTGCGAATTTTTCTGAGTCTCTGGATGATACAAAAATTGCTCCCTCTGTATCCCTAGACAGTAATGTGGTACATTGAAGAGGGTGTTGATATTGCTTTTAGAACTGCCAGACAGAGTTCAAATCTGGTATCAAATATTTTGTAGTTGAGTGATGCAGGGACAGGAACTTAACCTATTTTTGCTTCAATTTCCTCAACAAAAAATGACAAAAATAACAAGTATCTACTTCTTAGGTTTGTTTTGAGGATTGAATAAAATAATATTTGCAAAAAACTAAATGCATGGAAATTAATAACTATTACATAAATGCTTATTACTTTACTTTGTCTTCTATCTGGCAAAGCATAGAAAGAAGCAGATAATGGGGCCAGAATCATAATGACCTATGAATCTTCTTCTCTAATCACCACTTCCCCTGTAGCTGACTTCTTCAGTCCTTTAAAGCTAAAGCTGTCATATGTAATTCATAAACAAGGAGATAATCTATACATTAAGTATTTTACCATGTTACATTAATATTATTGATTCTGGTCTCACATCTCTCTCTCTCTCTTTTTGTTTTATTTAACCTAGTTTATCAGGAGAACTTCCATTAATAATATGAATGTAGTAGAATGCAAAATTTAAGTCAAGTCAAGCAGGCTTAAATATATAAAGGTAGTCTCAATTCATTAGTATTGGCGTTGCTTTCAATTACTTAAACAACAATTTATACCTTATAATACTAAAAGTTATCTCAATAAAGCAGTGGTCATGGAAATCATTTGGTACTGGCTAAGAAAAAGAGTAGTTCATCACTGGAATAGGATAGGTTCACACGACAAAATAGTCAATGACTATAGTAATCTAGCATTTGATAAACCCAAAGACCCCAGCTTTTGGGATAAAAACTCACTATTTGACAAAAACTGCTAGGAAAATTGGAAACTAGTATGGAAGAAACTAGGCATTGGCCCACACCTAACATCATATACCAAGATAAGGTCGAAATGGTTTCATGTTCTAGAAATAAAGAATGATATTATAAACAAATTAGAAGAATGTGCAATAGGGGGAGGAGCCAAGATGGTGGAGTGAAGGCACAGCTCTGTGATCTCCTCTGACCTTCTCTTAAACCAACGGCAGATTAAGCCTCTGAACTGATTTTTAAGTCAAAGAACGCACAAATATTTGGACTACAATACATTCCTCGCAGAAGTTACCTTGGAAAAGCTCCAGAACAGGTCTGTTTCAGTTGGGCAAGGGGTCAGCAGCTCTGGGAAACATGGCAGGAAGCTGGGTAGGACTCAGCTTGGCAGATTGTAAACACCTGGAAGGTCTATCTGAGGCTCCTGGGACACTCTGCTCTGATTACAGGCAGGTGCTTTGGCAGATTTGCCTTTTGCAAATGGTAGAATGTAACCCACTGCAAATTCAGGACCTAGCCCTGATGGCCCAGCCCTGGAAACCAATCAATCAGCCAAATTGCCCCAAGATAAATTACCACAACTGCAACTTCCCTCCTTTAAACAGAACAAAAGCTCTTAAAAAAATAAAAAAAAATAATAAAAAAAAAACAGAAAAGAACTCTCATAATAGACAGTTTTTATGGAGCGAACGAAACTCCAGAAAGATTCCTGATCCTGAGGTTCCTAAATGTAAAGAAACTCCAGAGGAAGACACCAAGGGTGACATGAGCTGGTCCCCATTTCACAAAGCTTACCTGGAAGACTAAATAAATAATCTCAAAAGAGAATTAGAAGAAAAATGGGGAAATGAAGTGAGATTATTGCAAGAAGGATATAATGCCCTCCAAAAGAGATATGAAAAAGACACCAATTAACTGAAAAACTAAACTGGTGAAATGGAAAAAGTATGCAATGAACAAATTGGCCAGTTACAAAAGGAGCTAAAAAAGGTAACAAGAAAATAATACATTATAAATTAGAATTGAACAAATGAAAGTGAATGACTGAATAAGACTTCAAAAATCAGTCAAATAAAAATTTTAAAAAATGAAAAAAATAGAAGAAAATATGAAATATCTCCTAGGAAAAACAACTGACCTAGAAAACAGATCTAAGAGAGACAATCTAAGTATTAGTGGACTTCCCCAAAGCCATGATGGTAAAAAAGAGCCTTGACACTCTCTTCCAGGAAATCATGAAAGAAAATTGCCCCGATGTTTTAGAATCAGAAGACAAAATTATCATCGAAAGAATTCACCGATCACCTCCTGAAAGAGACCCCAAAATTAAATCCCCAAGGAATATAGTTGCTAAATTTCAGGACTATTGTACCAAGGAAAAGATATTGCTAGCAGCTAGAAAGAAACAATTAAAATATTGAGAAACTATAATTAGTATCACACAAGATCTGTCAGCCTCCACACTGAAGGATCAAAGGACCTGGAATCAGATATTCCCAAAGGCAAAGGAACTTGGATAACAGCCAAGAATAAGTTATCCAGCTAGAATGAGCATTATCTTCCAGGGAAGAAGATGGATATTTAATGATATAGGGGAATTTCACCTATTTCTGATGAAAAGACCAGAGCTGAACAAAAAAAATTGACCACCAAACACAGAACTGAAGAGAAGCATAAAAAAGTAAAAAGGAAAGAACTCTTGAGAACTATATTTCTACTATGGGTATACTTAAAGAAGGGGGTATAATTTGATTTTACTTTGATAATATGTAAAAGAAACGAGAGGTGGAAGGGCTATCATACTGGGAAAATTAGGGGAAAGGAGGTAAAATAAGGTTAAAAAAAGGAGGTAAAAAGAAGGTAAAATCTCATGAAGAGGCAAAGAAAACCTAATGTAATTGAGGGAAATAAGGGAGGGTGATGAGCATTGTGTGAACCTTCCATCAGATTGGGCTCTAAAAGAATATATCAGACACATTTAGTTACACAGAGAAACTTGTCCCTCCTTATAGGGAAGTGGGAGGGAAAGGAGGAAAAGAAAGGGATAGACTAGTAGAAGATAAAATAGAAGAATTAGGAAAAAGGTGTAAAAAAAGGAGGAAGGACTCCAAAGAGGGAGTACTGTTTGAGGGAGGTGGTCATCAAAAGCAAAATACTGGGAAGGCGGGGGAGAAAGAAAATGGAAAGGGAGAGGAAAACATAACTTTGGGTAAATAAGATAGCAGAAAATACAGAATTGGTTGTTTTACCTGTGAATGTGAATGGGGTGAACTCTCCCATAAAGTAGAAGTGAATAACAGACTGGATTAAAAAACAGAATCCTACAATATGTTGTTTACAAGAAACACATCTAAAGCATAGAGATACCTACAGAGTAAAGGTAAAGGGCTGGAGGAGAATCTATTATGCTTCAGGTGAACAAAAATAGCAGGGGTAGCAATACTGATCTCAGATAAAGTAAAAGCAAAAATAGATCTAATTAGAAAAGATAAGAATGGAAACTATATTTTACTAAAGAGTACCATAGATAATGAAGCAATTTCAATACTAAACATATATGCACCAAGTGGTATAGCATCCAAATTCCTAGAGGAGAAATTAAAAGAGATGCAAGAAGAAATAGGCAGCTAAACTATACTAGTGGGGCATCTCAACCTTGCTCTCAGAATTAGATAACTGAACCACAAAATAAATAAGAAAGAAGTTAGGGAGGTAAACAATATATTAGAAAACTTAGGTATGATAGATCTTTGGAGAAAATTGAATGGAGACAGAAGGCAGTTTACTTTCTTCTCTGTGGTTCATGAAACTTATACAAAAACTGACCATGTGTTAGGGCATAAAAACCTCAAAATCAAATGCAGAAAGGCAGAAATAGTAAATGCTTATTTTCCAGATAATAATGCAATATAAATCACATGCAATATAAGGCCAGGAGAAAATTGACCAAAAGTTAATTGGAAAATAAATAATCTAATTTGAAAGAATGATTGGGTGAAAGAGCAAATCATAGACACAATCAATAATTTCATCCAGGAGAATGACAATAATGAGAAAACATACCAAAATATGTGGGATATGGCCAAAACAGTTATAAAGGGTAATTTTATATCTCTAGATGCTTAGTTGCATAAAATAGAGAAAGAAAAGATCAATGAATTGGGCTTACTATTTAAAAAGCTATAAAAAGAACACAATAAAAACCCTCAATTAAATACCAAATTGAAAATTTTGAAAATAAAAGGGGAAATTAATAAAATTGAAAATAAGAAAACTGTTGAATTAATATATAAAACTGAGTTGGTTTTATGCTAAAACCAACAAAATAGATAAACCTCTAGTTAATTTAATTAAACAAAAGAAAGAGGAAAATGAAATTGTTAATCTCAAAAATGATAAGGGAGAACTTTCCCCCAATGAAGAGGAAATTAGAGCAATAATTAGGAGTTACTTTGCCCAACTTTATAACAATACGTGATAATCTAAATGAAATGGAGGAGTATCTACAAAAATATAGACTGCCCAAGTTAATAGAAGAGGAAATATACTATTTAAATAGCCCCATTTTAGAAAAAGAAATAGAACACGCTATTAATCAGCTCCCTTAAAAAAAAATCTCCAGGGCCAGATGGATTTACATGTGAATTCTACCAAACATGCAAAGAACAATTAATTCCAATACTATATAAACTATTTGAAATAATAGGGAAAGAAGGAGTACTACAAATTCCTTCCATTGTACAGGTATGGTGGTGATAGCTAAACCAGGTAGGATGAAAACAGAGAAGGAAATATATAGACCAATTTCCCTAATAAACATGGATGCAAAATTTTTAAATAAGATATTAGCAATGAGATAACACAAAGTCATCCCTAGAATAATACACTATGACCAAGTAGCATTTATACAAGGAATGCAGGGCTGGTTCAATAATAGGAAAATTCTCAGCAAAATCAATTATCTTAATAAACAAACTAACAAAAATCATATCATTATTTCAATAGATGCAGAAAAAGCATTTGATAAAATCCAACACCCATTACTATTAAAACCACTAGAGAGTATAGGAATAAAGTCAGACCTAGTCAATTGGAAAAAAACATTAACTGCTCATGGGTAGGCCGGACAAATATAATAAAAATGACAATACTACCCAAACTAATTTTCTTATTTAGTGCCATACTAACCAAACTCCCGAGAAATTATTTTACAGATATAGAAAAAATAGCAGGAAAGTTCATTTGGAAGAACAAAAGGTCAATTATTTCAAGGGAATTAATGAAAAAAAAAAAGGCTGATCAAGGTGTCCTTGCTGTACCAGATCTAAAACCATATTATAAAGCAGCGGTCATCAAAACCATTTGGTACTGGCTAAGAAATAGAGTAGTCGATCACTGCCATAGGATAGGATCACATGGCAACTAGGCAATAACTATAGCAATTTAATGTTTGATAAACACAAATACTCAGCTTCTGGGATAAGTACTCACTATTCCACAAAAACTGCTGGGAAAATAGGAAACTGGTATGGAAGAAATTAGGGCTTGACCCACACCTAACACCACATACCAAGATGAGATCTAAATGGGTTCATGATTTAGACATAAAGAGTGATATTATAAGCAAATTTGAGGAACATAGGATAGTTTACCTCTCAAACCTTTGGAGAAGGAATAATTTATATATCCAAAGAAGAACCAGAGATCTTAATTGAATAACAGATAGATGATTTTGACTATATTAAGTTAAAAATGTTTTGTACAAACAAAACTAAGGCAGATAAGAGTAGGAGGGGAGCAATAAATTTGGAAATCATCTTTACATTTAAGGGTTCTGGTAAAGGCCTCATTTCTAAAATATAGAGAATTGTCTCATATTCATAAGAATTCAAGTCACTCTCCAATCTATAAATGTCAAAGGATAGGAACAGGCAATTTTCAGATGATGAAATTAAAACCATTTCTAGTCATATGAAAAGTTGCTCCAAATAACTATTGATCAGAGAAATGCAAATTATGACAACTCTGAGGTACGATTACACACCTGTCAAATTGGCTAAAATGACAGAAAAAGACAATGACAAATGTTGGAGGGGATGTGGGAAAACTGGGACACTGATACATTGTTGGTGGAACTGTGAACGGTTCCATCCATTCTGGAGAGTAATTTGGGACTATGCTCAAAAAGTTATCAAATTGGTCATACCCTTTGACCCATCAGTGTTTCTATGGGGCTTATATGCTAAAGAGATCTTAAAGGAAGGAAAGGGACCCACATGTGCAAGAATGTGTGTGGCTGCCGTTTTTGTAGTGGCTAGAAACTGGAAACTGAATGGATGCCCATCAATTGGAGAGAGGCTGAATAGATTATGGTATATGAATGTTATGGAATATTATTCCTCTTTAAGAATCGACCAGCAGGACGATTTCAGAGAGGCCTGGAGAGACTTGGATGAGCTGATGCTGAGTGAAATGAGCAGAAACAGGAGATCAATATACACAGCAACAACAATATTATATGATGATCAATTCTGATGGACATGGCTCTCTTCAACAATGAAATGTTTCAAACCAGTTCCAATAATTCATTAAAGAAAGCCATATACACCCAGAGAGAGGGATATGAGATGTGGACCACAACATAATATTTTCATTCTCTCTATTGATGTTTGTTTACATTGGGTTTCCTTTCTCAGATTTTTTTTTCTTGTAGATAAGATTGTCCTAGCCCTGCAAGATAAGAGTGGAAATATGTATACATATATTCGACTCGTCAAGTATTTTAAAATAATTTACACACAGTGGACTTCCTGCCATCTATGGCAGGGGAGGGCACTAGGGGGGAAAAATTTGTAACGAAAAGCTTTGTAATGGTCAATTTTGAAGAAATACCCACACATATGTTTTGCAAATAAAAAGCTTTAATTAAAAAAAAATTGTCCAAACAAAACTAATGCAGATAAGATTAAAACTGGGAAAACATTTTTCATTCAAAGGTTCTGATAAAGGCCTCATTTCTAAAATACATAGGGAATTGACTGAAATATATAAGAATTCAAGCCATTCGCCAATTGACAAATGCTCAAAAGATATGAGCATACAATTTGCAAATGAAGAAAATGAAGCAATTTCTAGTCATATGAGAAGGTGCTCCAAATCACTATTGATCAGGGAAATGCAAATTAAGACAACTCTGAGGTACCACTACATACCTGTCAGATTGGCTAAGATGACAGGAAAAGATAATGACGAATGTTGGAGGGGATGTGGGAAAGCTGGGACACTGATATATTGTTGGTAGAACAGTGAACGGATCCAATCATTCTGGAGAGCAATCTGCAATTATGCTCAAAAAGTTATCAAACTGTGCATACCCTTTCACCCATCAGTGTTTATATTGGGTGTTTATCTCATAAAGATCTTAAAGCAGGGAAAGGGACTTATGTGTGTAAAAATGTTTGTGGCAGCCCTTGTTCTAGTGGCTAGAAACTGGAAACTGAATGGATGCCCATCAATTGATGAATGGCTGAATAAATTATGGTATATGAATGTAATGGAATATTGTTGTTCTGTTAGATATGATCAACAAAATGATTTCAGAGAGGCCTGGAGAGACCTATATGAACTTTTGCTAAGTGAAATGAGCAGAACAAGGATATTATTATACACAGCAATAAGATTATAAGATGATCAATTCTGATGGAAATGGTTCTCTTCAACAATGAGATGATTCAGACACGTTCCTATTATTCAGCAATGAAGATAGGCATATACATCCAGAGAGAGGCCTGTGGGAACTGAATGTGGACTCCAACATTTTAATGGTTTCTGTGAATATTTGCTTACATTTTGTTTTCCTTCTTAGGTTGTTTTTTTTTTCTTTTTCTAGATCTGATTTTTCTTTGGCAGTAAGATAATTGTGTAGATATGTATATATATATATATTGGATTTGTCATATAATTTAACATATTTAATATGGATTAGACAACCTGTCATCTAGGGGTGGGCATGGGGGGAAGGAAGGGAAAAATTTGGGAAAAAAAGGAAAGTACATTAAAAAAAAAACTATCTGAAACTCTTAAGATTATATGATTTGCCCATACGCTAAAATTTGTGTGAAGGGCAGAATTTGAATCTAGTTCTTTCTTAATCAAATTCCAAGTATAATAAATATTTGAATGTTTTCCCCTTTATCTATTTATTTACTTTAAAATTTTATTTCTTGTCTTCTTTTCCCCAGTTATATGAGAAACCAATTTTAACATTCATTTTAAAAACATTAAGTTCCAGTTTAGTGTTTGATAAACCCAAAGACCCCAGTTTTTGGGATAAGTACTCACTATTCGGCAAAAACTGCTGAGAAAATTGGAAACTAGTGTGGAAGAAGTTAAGGCTGGACCCACACCTAACACCGCACACCAAGATAAGATCTAAATGGGTTCATGAAGAAAGCCATATACACCCAGAGAGAGGGATGGGAAATGTGTTCCCCAAAATAACATTTTCATGTTCTCTATTGAGGTTTGCTTGCATTATATTTCCTTTATCGGATTATTATTTCTTGTAGATACGATTTCTCCTGCACAAAAAATGATGTGTGGTAATAACTATACATATATTTGATTTCTTAAGTATTCTAACATAATTATCATGTAGTGGATATCCTGCCATCTAGGGGAGGAGTGGGGAGTAGGGGGGGGAAATTTTAACAGAAAGCTTTGTAAGGGTTAATATTTAGGAATTACCCATACCTATGTTTTGCAAATAAAAATTATTAATAAAAATAAATAAATAAATAAAATACCTACAAAAAAACATTAAGTTCCAAATTATTTTCTTTCTTTCCTACCTCCCCATCCCACCCTTCATCACTGAGAATGCATGCATAGAGGTTATACATGTGCAGTTAAACAAAACATTTCCACAATATTGAAGTTGCAAAGTAAAAATATAGACCAAAAATTTTTGAGAAAAAATATAATTTTTAAAAATATACTTCATTCTGTATTTGGCACCAGCAGTTGAAGATGGAGAGCATTTTTTATTGTCTCATAGTTATCTTGGGTCATTGTATTGCTTAAGAATAATTAAATCATTTACAACTGATTTTTTTACAATATTGTTGTTATTTTGTACACAGTACACTATATTTTGCATAAAATATATGTGTTTCAAGGTTTTTCTGAGAGCATTCTGCTCATTATTCCTTATATCACAAAACTAATGGATCATTCTCACATGACACAGTTTATTCAATCATTCTTCAATTGATGGACATTCTACTGATTTTCAATTCTTTGCCACCAGAATAGAGCTAATATAACTATTTTTTGTACAGAAAGGCACTTTTTCAAACCCCTTTTGGGACACAGACCTCACAGTGGTTTTTCTAGGTAAAGGGGAATGCATAGTTCTATAGCCTTTTGGTATATTTCCAAACTGTTCTTCATAATTGTTTAATCAGCTCACAACTCTACCAATGATATATTAATGTCTCATTTTACCCATGTCATCTCTATCATTTGTCATTTTTCTTTTCTGTCCGATAACCTATTGTAATAGGTATGAGGCAGTATCTCAGAATTGTTTTAATTTGTATTTCTCCAATTTATACTGATTCAGAGCTTTTGTTTTTCCATATTAGTACAGATAGATTTGATTACTTCATCAGAACATTTTTATATCTTTTGATCACTTATCAATTGAGAAATGGCTTTTGTTTTTATAAATTTGACTCAGTTCTCTATATGTTTGGAGAATGAATCTTTATCAAAGAAATGTTCTTCAAAATTCTCTTTTCAATGTTTATTGCTAATTGTATTTCCCTTTATTATATTTCTCCTCCTTGTTTATTCTTCTCTCTGTATCTCTGTCTCTATCTATATTTCTGTTCCTGTTTCTATCTCTCTCTGTGTGGCTCTCTCTTCACTGTACCTACTCAAAAAATTTTGCTTCTGACTATACCCTTCTCCAGTCTACTATTCTATCACTGTCTCACTCTTTTCTTGTTTTCCTCCCCTCCCACTTTACTGTAAGGTAAGATACATACAAGTGAATTTATCTATCTATTTATCTAGATAGAGATAGATAGAGATAGATATACAAATACACATACATATAATACAGATATAGATATTCAATTAAGTATGTATGTAATTCTCTCTTTGAGCCAATTCTAATGAGAATGAGACTCTTACATCCTCTCTTTTTATGTTATCTGTAAACTACTTCTTTTGCCTTTTTGATGTCAGATAATTTAGCCTATTCTATCTATCCCTTTTCTCTTCTCCAACTATACTTTCCAGGGCTTTCCAAAATCAGTTTATTCATAATTTTTTTTTACTGGGACAGTAATAGTCCATTGTATTCATATTCCATAACCTGTTCTACCATTCCCTGATTGATGAGCATCTACTCATTTTCCAATTTTTTGGCTGCCACAAAAAGAGCTGCTACATGCACATGTGGGCCCTTTCCCTTTCTTTTGAATTTCCTTGAGTACAGATTCAGTAATGGTACTGCTAGGTAAAAGGTTATGCATAGTTTTATAGTCCTTAAGATATGATTCCAAATTGCTCTTCAAAATGGTTGGACCATTTCACAATGCATCACAAACCATGCATTAGAGTCACAATTTTCCCATATCCCCACGGACATTTATGATAATCTTTTCCTGTCATCTTAGCCAATCTGGGAATTGTAAGGTGGTACCTAAGAGTTGTTTTAATTTGCATTTTTCTAATCAGTAGTGATTTATAGCATATTTTTATATAACTATAGATGGCTTTAATTTTCTTTTCTGAAAATTGTTCATATCTTTGGAACATGTATCAATTGGGGAATGACTGTATTCTTATAAATTTGGCACAGTTCTTTCTAAATTTCAGAATTGAGACCTTTACTAGAAATAATGGCTGTAAAGATTTTTTCCAAATTTGTACTTCCCTTTTCATCTTTTTTCTGTTGGTTTTATTTGTGCAAAAATTGTTTATTTAATGGAATCAAAGTTGTCCATTTTGCCTTTCATAATGTTCTCTAGTTCTTTTTTGTCATAAATTCTTTCCATCTCCAAAGATCTGATATGTAAATTATTCTTTGCTATTCTAACTTGTTTATGGTATAATCCTTTATGCCCAAATCATGTATTTGTTTTGACTTTATTTTGATATGGGGTATGAAATGTAGGAGTATGCTGAGTTTCTGACATATTATTTTCCAGTTTTCCCAGCAATTTTTGTCAAATAGTGAGTTCTTATTCAAAAAGCTGGAGTGTGGAGGTTTATCAAATACTAGATTGTTATAGGCCTTGATTCTTGTGTCATATGTATGTAATCTATTCCACTGATTTACCACTCTATTTCTCAGCCAGTACACAATGTTTTTGATTACTGCTGCTTAATAATAAAGTTTTAGGTTTAATACTGCTAAACCACCATCCTTTGTATTTTTTTCACTGATTCCCTTGATATTCTTGACCTTTGGTTCTTCCAGATGAATTTTGTTATCAATTTTTCTAGGTCTATAAAATACTATGTTGATATATTGATTGTTATGGCACTGAAAAAATAGACCAATTTAGGTAGAATTGTCATTTCTATCATAGTAACTAGGCCTAGCCATGAACAATTGATATTTTCCCAAACTTTTATATCTGCTTTCATTTGAGTAAGATGTGTTTGTAACAGTATTCATATAGTTCTTTGGTTTGTATTGGCAGGTAGACTCCCAAGTATGATGATACTATTTCTTAGCCAACCCCAAATGGTTTTGATGACTGCTGCTTCAAAATATAATTTTAAGTCTGGTAAAACTAAGGCATCTGCATTTCCTTTTTTTCATTAATTCCCTTGAAATTTTTTACCTTTTTTCTTCCAGGTCAAATTTGTATTTAATTTTTCTACCTCTGTAAAATAATTTCTTGGGAGTTTGACATGGCATTGAATAAGTAGATTAATGTAGGTAGAATTGTCATTTTTATTACATTAGCTTGACCTATCCACAAGAACTTCATATTCCTACAATTTATCATTTCTGAATTTATTTGTATGAAAAGTGTTTTGTTATTGTGTTCATATAGTTTCTGACTTTGTCTTGGCATATAGATTCCCAAATATTTTGTATTATCTAAAGTTATTTTAAATGAGATTCCTCTTTGTATCTCTTGCTGCTGGACTTTGTTGGTAACATAGAAATGCTCATGATTTATGTGGATTTATTTGTATCCAGTAATTTTGCTAAAATTGTGAATTATTACTAGAATTTTTTAATTGATTCTCTATGATTCTCAAATTATACCATCATATCATCTGCAAAGAGAAACAATTTGGTTTCCTAATTTTTTAACTCACAATACTTTAATTTATTTTTCTTGGCATTTCTAAAGCTAACATTTCAATTGGAATATTGAATAGTAATGGTGATAATGGGCAACCTTTTTTCACCGCTGATCTTATTGAGAATGATTCTACTTTATGCCTATTACACATGATGCTTGATGATGATTTTAAATAGATGCTATTGATCATCTTAAGGAAAAATCCATTTATTACTATCTCTCTACTCTTTTTAATAAGAATGGGTGTTAGATTTTATCAAAAGATTTTTTCTGCATCTGTTGAGATAATCATATTATTTCCATTAGTTGGATAATTGATTTAATCAATTATGCTAACAGTTTTCCTAATACTGAACTAGCCCTGCATTCCTGGTGCAAATTCTACTTAGTCAAGCTGTATTTCCTGGTTATAACTTGTTGTAATCTATTTGTTAATAATTCATTTAAGGCTTTTGCATCAATATTCATTAGGGAAATTGGTCTACAATTTTCTTTCACCATTTTGATTCTACATGCTTTAGGTATAAGCACCATATCTGTGTCATAAAAGAAACTGAGTAGGACTCATTCATTTTCTGTTTTTTCAAATAGTTTGCAGAATGTTGTTCTTAATTGTTCTTTAAATGTTTGATAGAATTCACATATAAATCATGTAGCAGCAAAATTTTTCCTTCAGTTGATTAATAGCTTGTTTAATTTATTATCCCAAAATCTAGCTTTGAAGTAATTTACTATGTTCTCTGTTAATATTGACAATGTATATTTTTAAAAATATTCATCAATTTCACTTAGATTGTCAGATTTATGGCATACTGTTGGGCAAAATAATTCCAAATTATTCTTTGAATTTCGTCTTCATTGGTGGAAAGTTTTCCCTTTTCATTTTTGATGCTGTCATTTTGATTTTCTTCTTTCCTTTTTCTAATCAAATTAACTAAAGGTTTATCTATTTCATTGTTTTTTTTATAAAACAATCTCAATTTTCTTTATCAATCCAATAGTTTTATTACTTTAAAATTTATTAATCTCCCATTTTATTTTCAGAATTTCAAATATGGTATTTTATTTGGGTGTTTTATTTGTTTTTTATCTAGCTTTTTTAGTTGCAAATCCAATTCATTGATCTTTTCTTTGTCTATTTTTTGCAAGTAAGTATATAGAGATATAAAACTTCCCCTTGGAATTGCTTTGGGTGTATCCCATAAATTTGGTTATGTTGTCTCATTATTGTCATTCTCTTGGATGAAATTAATGATTGTGTCTATAATTTATTGTTTCATCCATTCATTCTTTAGGATTATATTATTTAGTTTTCAATTAATTTTGGTCTATTTTTCACTGGCCTTTTATTACATGCAATTTTTATTGCATCATGATTTGAAAAAAAATGCATTTACTATATCTGCTTTTCCACATTCAATTTTAAAGCTCTAATGCATGGTCATTTTTTGTGTATGTTCCATGTACCAACAAGATAAAAGTATATTCTTTTCTGTCTCCATGTAATTTTCTCCAAAGGTCTATCATATCTAACTTTTCTTAAATTCTATTTACCTACTACAGTTATAGTTATTTATTTTTTGGTTTGATTTATCTAGTTCTGATAAAGCAAGTTTGAGATCTTATACTAATATAGTTTTGATAAATAATTCTTCTTGAAGCTCTCTTAACTTCTCTATATTATGTCATAGACAAAGTTCAGGGAAGTTGAAGGAATGAAGGGACTGTTCTACGATTTTTAAGAAGGGCATCTTTGTTAAGACTAAGAGCCAGGTAATGATGTTATGTGAAAAATGGAAGGTATGATGGAGACTCATTAATAGATAAACAATGACCTGCATAGTATGATGAGAACTTTACAGGAAGAAAGGTTATTCTTGAGTGAGCAATAACGGTGCCAGAAGAAAAATCTGAATGTATCATCCTAACATCATTTCCCCCGCTCCTCTCACCAGATTTCCAGAGAACTCAGACTTTGACTTCTTTAATTCACCATATTCCTCTGGTCTCCACCTCCATTGCATCCTCATAGCTTTACTTTGCAAGTAGTGCAGTGGAATGGTTGCTGCACTTAAACCTATAGAACCTACAATCAAATTCAAGGCAGCAAAAACAATGATTTTGCATTTTTGGGAGGGTGGGGAGAATGGTTTCCTCATCTTTAAATCTATAAGGTGGAATAGAAGATCTTTAAATTTCCTTCCATCTCTAAATCTGTGGGGGGGTTATTATAGTTTTTATTAAGGGGATGGGTTCAGATGAACTTTAAATTCTAATGATAGTTTTTATTTTATTGAAAAATTAAAAATTACAAATTTAGGGTCAGTTTTTATGGGTTAAAAAACTAGCTCCAATTCAATACAATATAAATTTGACAAATGCTATCTGACTTTCCAAAGCCAGATTTCTCATCTATAAAATTAGAAGATTGTACTAGATGCATCTCTAAACTCATTTCTAACTCTAAATCAATGATCTTATGAATTCCACTTGTACCTAGAACAATTCCATGTGTATAACAGGCACACCATAAATACTTGTTGTTCCCTCATAAGCCCAACTGACTTCTATACAGATTAGGAAAAGTAGCAGAACTTGCAGCTAGAAGGCATGTAAATGTTTAGCTGGCCCAACCACATGTTTACATGTGAAGACATGAGGGTCCTGAAAAGTTGTGACATAATCACCATCACACCACCATCACTAACATCAATACTCCCACCATGACAACAAACAGCATTTATATAGCCCTTTCAGATTTGTAAAGATAGATATATTCCATTCTTAGTGCAACTTCTAAAAGGTAGATACTACCTAAACCAGGTAAAACAAAAACAGAGAAAGAAAATTATAGACCA
>JAJPUD010011484.1:0-23842 GCA_023553655.1 Myrmecobius fasciatus
TGTACAAACAAAACAAATGCAGACAAGATTAGGAGGGAAACATCAAAGTGGGAAATCATCTTTACATTTAATGGTTCTGATAAAGGCCTCATTTCTAAAATATATAGAGAATTGTCTCATATATATAAGAATTCAAGCCACTCTTCAATAGATAAGTGGTCAAGGGATATGAACAGACAATTTTCAGATGATGAAATTAAAACCATCTCTAGTCATATGAAAAGTTGCTCCAAATCACTATTGATCAGAGAAATGCAAATTAAGACAACTCTGAGGTACCACTACACACCTGTCAGATTGGCTAAAATGACAGGAAAAGATAATGATGAATGTTGGAGGGGATGTGGGAAAACTGGGACACTAATACATTGTTGGTGGAACTGTGAACGGATCCAACCATTCTGGAGAGCAATTTGGAGCTATGCTCAAAAAGTTGTCAAACTGTGCATACCCTTTGACCCAGAAGTGTTTCTACTGGGCCTATATCCCAAAGAGATCTTAGAGGAGGGAAAGAGCCTCACATGTGCAAGAATGTTTGTGGCAGCCCTTTTTGTAGTGGCTAGAAACTGGAAACTCAAGGGATGCCCATCAATTGGAGAGTGGCTGAATAAATTATGGTATATGAATGTTATGGAATATTATTGTTCTGTAAGAAACGACCAGCAGGATGATTTCAGAGAGGCCTGGAGAGAGTGCATGAACTGATGATGAGTGAAATGAGCAGAACCAGGAGATCATTATACACAGCAACAACAGTATGGCATGATGATCAATTCTGATGGACATGGCTCTATGCAACAAAGAATTGTCTCAAACCAGTCCCAATTGTTCAGTGAAGAAAACCATATACACCCAGAGAAAGGGATATGAAATATGGACCACAACGTAACATTTTCATGATCTCTATTGATGTTTGCTTGCATTTTGTTGCCTTTCTCTGATTCTTTTTTTTTTTTCTTGTAGATAGGATTTTTCTTGCACAACTTGTCAAGTATTTCAACATTATTAACATGTAGTGGACTTCCTGCCATTTAGGGGAGGGGAGGGGACTGGGGTTAAAATTTGTAATTGAAAGCTTTGTAAAGTTCAGTGCTGGGGAACTACCCATACATATGTTATACAAATGAAAAGCTTTAATGAAAAAAATAAAAATCAAAAAAAAAAGTTTGGCATAATTCATAGCTGCACCATAAATTCGTGTTTTTTGAAGCCTCCCTAACAGTTATAATTTTCTTTGTTAACTTTGCTATTGCATTGGATGTGATATGGAACCTTAGAGTTGTTTTGACTTAAATTTCTTTAATTATTAATGATTTGAAGTTTTGTATATTACCAAAGAAAATTTGTTTTTTTTTTCCCTTAAGAATTGCTTTTTATGTGTTAAGACTAGGAAATCTCTAATTATGTATAGCTTGTTTTGTCAAAGAACATAGTAAAAAAATCATCATCTATTGGCATTACATGTGCTTAATATATACATAAAAATAAATTATGTAATCATAAATTTAGTTTATATTCTTTATGTATTGAAATGCTCATTTTTGTTGATGTTTTTTAACTTCATAATTAAAATATTTTTTAAAATAGTACTGGATCTGGAGTCAAGAGTATATGATTTGAAATCCCCATTTTGACTCTGGGCAATTCTGACCCCAAGTCTGTTTCATCTTCTACAAAATTACAATTTTAATTATTTGCTTATTAGGTAATTTCCAGCTTTAGATCTATGACTGCTGAACTTGTAAAGCAAGAAAATCCAATATTTCCCAAGGCAGTTTTTAGTTTTTTATAACTATAATTCCTAAAAAAAAATTAGAATTAAACCCCTTGATAACAGGAACCATTTAATTTTTTTCTTTATAACTTTAGTGTTTAGCATGCTACCTGGCATATAAGTATAAATATATATTAATTGATTGAAATGTTCCTTTACATCAAGTCTAAATCTAACTCAATAATTTTTATCTCCCACTAGTATTTGCAACTTCTTCAGTTAACCAGTACAATTTTAATCACTTTTCTATCCAACAAATCTATAAACACCATCTATCCACTATCATCCTTCTTACCCTCCTTTTCATGGGTTCAAATTTTATCAATTTTCTCCTTAAGGTAACATTCAAAAGTTGAGCAATCAAGTTATGTTTTAACCAAGGCAGAGTACAAAACTATTTTCCAGAATACTATATTCTCCTAATGAAGCCTAAAATAGCTTTATGGGAGGGAAGGCAAGGGAGTGTTTCAAAAACATGTGATTGACTCATTGAACTTTCAACCCATTTAAAAAAGAAAACAGATTTTTTTAGATGAACTGTTATTTAATTGTAATAATAATCTTTCCATGATTCCTTATATTCCTTATATTTGTTCATCTTTATTTTAGCTTTTTATTTCCAAAATATATGCATAGCTTTCAACATTTACCCTGGTTCCAATTTTTTTCTCTCTCTATTCACCTCACTCCCTCACTTAGACAGCAAGTAATCCAATACATGTTAAACATGTGAAATGCTTCTATACACATTTCTACATTTATGCTGCCCAAGGAAAATCAGATCAAAAGGAAAGAAAATGAAAAAGAAAACAAGAAGTAAGCAAATAATAACAACAACAAAATGAAAATATTATGATGTGATATACATTCAGTCCTTTTTTCTTCGTGCAGATAACTCCCTTCATCACAAGTTGATTGGAATTGTCCTGAATCACCTCATTGTTGAAAGAAGTCATGTTCACAGAACTGATCATTGCATAATCTTATTATTACCATGTATAATATTTTCTTGGTTCTACTCAGTTCACTTAGCAACAGTTCATGTAAGTCTCTCCAGGACTTTCTGAAATCAGACTGCAGATCATTTTATTTGTTTATCTTAATTGAATTATAGCAATTTTTTTACATTAATATTCAGCTTATTTATCAATCCCCTGATTGTAAAAGGGTTTCTAATTAAATAAGTGTAATAACTCTTTATGATATGCTTTAACTTTACTAAAGATAGCACTTAGAACTCAATACAGTACTCAAGATGTGTTTTTATGAACTTCATATACTTAAAGATAGTTCCATGTCTTTAAGTTTTCTCTTTTTTTTAATAAAAGGCTTTTTATTTACAGAACAAATGAGTGATTTTTCTATACTGACCTTTGCAAAACTTTTTTTTTGTTCCAAGCTTTTCCCCTTCTTCACCTGACCCCACACCCCTAGATGATAGGTAATCTAATACATGCTAAATATGTTAAATTATATGACAAATCCAATATATGTATACATATCTATACAGTTATCTTATTGCACAAGAAAAATCAGATCGAGAAAGAGAAAAAAAAACCTAAGAAGGAAAACAAAATGCATGGAAATATTCACAGAAAGCGTTAAAATGCTGTGTTGTGGTTCACACTCAGTTCCCACAGGCATCTCTCTGGATGTATATGACTATCTTCATCGCTGAACAATAGGAACTGGTTTGAATCACATCATTGTTGAAGAGAACCATGTCCATCAGAATTGATCATCGTATAGGGTTGTTGCTGTGTATAATGTTCTCCTAGTTCTGCTGATTTCACTCAGCATCAGTTCATGCAAGTCTCTCCAGGCCTCTCTAAAATCATACTGCTGGTCGTTTCTTATGGAACAATAATATTCCATAACATTCATATACCATAATTTATTCAGCCACTCTCCAATTGATGGGCATACTTTCACTTTCCAGTTTCTTGCCACTACAAAAGAGCTGCAACAAACATTCTTGCACATGTGGGTTCCTTTCCCTCCTTTAAGATCTCTTTGGCATATAGGCCCAGCATAGTTCCAAATTGCTCTCCAAAATGGTTGGATCCGTTCACAGTTCCACCAACAATGTATCAGTGTCCCAGTTTTCCCACATCCCTGTCAACATGCGTCATTATTTTTTCCTGTCATCTTAGCCTATCTGTGAGGTGTTTAGTGGTATCTCAGAGTTGTCTTAATTTGCATTTCTCTGATCAATGGTGATTTGGAGCACCTTTTCATGTGATTGGAAATAGTTTCAATTTCTTCACCTGAAAATTGTTTGTTCATATCTTTTGACCATTTATCAATTGGAGAATGGCTTGAATTCTTACATATTTGAGTCAATTCTCTATATATTTTAGAAATGAAGTCTTTATCAGAATCTTTGAATGTAAAAATGTTTTCCCAGTTTATTGCTTCCCTTCTAATCTTGTCTGCATTCATTTTGATTGTACAAAAACTTTTTAACTTGATATAGTCAAAATTATCTGTTTTGTGATTAATGATGATCTGTAGTTCTTCTTTGGTCACAAATTCCTTCCTCCTCCAGATGTCTGAGAGGTAAACCATCCTACATTGTTCTAATTTGTTTATAATATCATTCTTTATGCCTAGATCATGAATCCATTTTGACCTTATCTTGGTATATGGTGTTAGGTGTGGGTCAATGCCTAGTTTCTTCCATACTAATTTCCAAATTTTCCCAGCAGTTTTTATCAAATAGTGAGTTTTTATCCCAAAAGCTGGAGTCTTTGGGTTTATCAAACACTAGATTACTATTGTCATTGAGTATTTTGTCCTGTGAACCTAACCTATTCCACTGATCCACCACTCTGTTTCTTAGACAGTACCAAATTGTTTTAATGATCACTGCTTTATAATATAGTTTTAGATCTGGTACAGCTAGGCCACTCACATTTGCTTTTTTTTAAAATTAATTCCCTTAAAATTTTTGACCTTTTGTTTTTCCAGAAGAATTTTGTTGTTATTATTTCTATATCTGTAAAATAATTTCTTGTGAGTTTGATTGGTATAGCACTAAATAAGTAGATTAGTTTAGGTAGTATTGTCATCTTCATTATATTCGCTCGACCTATCCAAGAGCACTTGATGTTTTTCCAATTGTTTAGATCTGACTTTATTTTTGTGGAGAGTGTTTTGTAGTTTTACTCATATAGATCCTGACTTTCCCTTGGTAGATATATTCCCAAATATTTTATACTATCAAAAGTTATTTTAAATGGAATTTCTCTTTGTATCTCTTGCTGCTGAACTTTGTTGGTAATACATAAAAAATGCTGATGATTTATGTGGATTTATTTTGAATCCTGCAACTTTGCTAAAGTTGTGGATTAATTCTAATAGTTTTTTATTTGATTCTCTAGGGTTCTCTAAGTAGACCATCATATCATCTGCAAAGAGTGATAATTTGGTTTCCTCATGACCTACTCTAATTCATTTAATCTCTTTTTCTTGTCTTATTGTCAAAGATAGCATTTGTAATACAATATTGAATAGTAATGGTGATAGTGGGCAACCTTGTTTCATCCCTGACCTTACTGGGAATGGTTCTAATTTGTCTCCATTACATATGATGCTTGCTGATGGTTTTAAGTAGATATTACTAATCATTTTAAGGAAAAGCCCATTTATTCCTATACTCTCTAGTGTTTTTAATAGGAAGGGATGTTGGATTTTATCAAATGCTTTTTTGGCATCTATTGAGACAATCATATTTTTTTGTTAATTTGGTTATTGATATAGTCAATTATGCTAATAGTTTTCCTAATATTGAACTATCCCTGCATTCCTGGTATAAATCCTACTTGATCATGGTGTATTATTCTGGGGATGATTTTCTGTAGTCTTCATGCTAATATTTTATTTAAGATTTTTGCATCAATATTCATTAGGGAGATTGGTCCATAATTTTCTTTCTCTGCTTTTGTTCTACCTGGTTTAGGTATCAGTATCATGTCTGTGTCATAAAAGGAATTTGGTAGGAGTCCTTCATTCCCTATTTTTTCAAATAGTTTGTACAATATTGGAGTTACTTGTTCTTTAAATGTTTGGTAGAATTCACATGTAAATCCATCTGGTCCTGAGGATTTTTTCTTAGGGAGCTGATTAATGATTTGTTCTATTTCTTTTTCTGTAATGGTACTATTTACGTAATTTATTTCCTCTTCTATTAATCTTAATTAATTAATTTCTCTTTGTGGGAGAGTTCATTCATTCCATTCACATTCACAGTTAAAATAACTAATTCTGCATTTCTTGCCATCTTATTTACCCTAGGTTATGCTTTTCTCTTTCCTATCCCCTTTCCCTCCTCCCTAGTATTTTGCTTTTCATAACCACTTCCTTCAAACTATCCTTCCTCTTTAGAACCCCAGCCCCTTTTTACACCTTTCCCTTAATTCTTCTGTTTTCCCTTCTATTAGTCTATTCCCTTTCCCTCCATTTTTCCCTCCTATTTCCTTATAAGGTAGGACAAGTTTCTTTGTGAAACCCAATATGTCTATTATTCTCTCAGAGCCAAATCTGATGAGGTGAAGATTAACACAATTCTCATTCACCTCTCTTTTTTTCCCTCAATCGTTATAGGTTTTCTTTGCCTCTATATGTGATGTAATTTCCCTTATTTTTCCTCTTTTTCCTCTTCTTTCAGTGTTATCCTTTTTCTACCTCTAATTTCTTTTTCAGATTAACATATAATAAAATCATAATAATAATATCATAATAATCATAAAATCAGAACAATCATATCATAATAATCATAATATAATCATAAAATCAACTCTCATTCTATAAGTATTCAAAATATAAGTATTCTTCTCGAGAGTTGTTTTTTTCTTGTTACTTTTTTATGTTTCTTTTGAGTTTTGTGTTTGTAGACGTAATTTTTTTGTTCGGTTTTGGTTTTTTCATTAGAAACAGGTGAAATTCACCTATATCATTGAATGTCCATCCTCTTTCATTAAATATAATGCTCATTTTAGCTGGATAGTTTATTCTTGGCTTTAATCCCAGTTCCTTTGCTTTCCAGAATATCAGATCCCAGGCCCTTTGATCCTTCAAAGTAGAAGCTGCTAGGTCCTGTGTGATCCTAATTGTCGCTCCTCAATATTTAAATTGTTTATTTCTGGCTTCCCGTAATATCTTTTCCTTGGTATGATAGTTCTGAAATTTGGCCACAATATTCCTGGGGGATTTAATTTTGGGGTTCCTTTCAGTAGGTTATCAGTGGATTATTTCAATAGTTATTTTGCCTTCTGATTCTAAAATATCAGGGCAGTTTTCTTTTATGATTTCCTGGAAGATAGTGTCTATGTTCTTTTTTTTCATCATGGCTTTCAGGATGTGTCTCCTCTAGATGTATTTTCCAGGTCAGTTGTTTTTCCTAGGAGATATTTCATGTTTTCTTCTATCTTTTCATTTTTTTTTGTTTTTGTTTGACTGATTCTTGAAGTTTTGTTGAGTCATTCACTTCTATTTGTTCGATTCTAATTTTTAATGTCTTTATTTTCTTCAGTTACTGTTTTTAGTTCCTTTTGCAATTGACCAATTACATTTTTTCTTCATTGCATTCTTTTTCCATTTTATTTTGCAATCATCTCATTTCGTTTTCCCATGTTTCTTCTAACTCTCTTTCAACATCCTTTATGCAATCTTCAAAGAAAGCCTTGTGACATGGAGTCCAGTTTATGTCTCTCTTTGGGGCTTTTTCTGGAGCTACTTTACCTTTAGGGACCTCAGGATTTGAGATCTGCTCTTCCCTTTCTCCATAAAAGCTGTGTATGGTGAGAGTTCTTTTTGGTTTTTTAATTCATTTTTTAAAAAGATGTGAGGTCTGTTCAAGGCAAAAAGAGACAGCTGCTTTAATTTGCCCTGGGACACTTCTGCTGATTGATTGATTGCTTTCGGGTGGTGTGTAATGGCAGCTAGGGCCAGGGCTCTTCAGGGGTTCAGTGGTTCACAATCTACCCCCCACAAAAGGCAGACCCTCCAAACCACCTGCTTGCAATCAGGACAAATTGGCCCAAGAAACACACAAAAGACTTCCAAGTGTGTGAAAAGCACAACGCTCCCACTCCTGTTCCAGCTCCCTGCTCCAGCTCCCTGCTCCAGCTCCCTGCCCTGGTCTCCCTGTACTGCAGTCTGGGTTCAGCAGATCACCACCACCCCCCCTGCCCAATTAAAACAGACATGTTTTGAAGTTCTTCCAGAGTATCTTCCTCTAGAAATTTGTTGTCCTCCAGATATTGTGGATTTTTTTTTGCTTCAAAATCAGTCTTGAGGCTTCATATATTGTTGGTTTGGGGAAAGGTTAGAGGAGATTACAGAGACTCCTGTCTGATCTCTGCCACCTTTGCTCCTTTTAAGTTTTCTCTTACCCAGGAAAAATTTCTCTTCATCTAATCCTTTGTTTGGCCTGATGTAGATTTATCTATAGACGTGTATGAGTAGGCGATTATGGTTGCCATTTAAATTTTTTTAAAAAATATTTTTATCGATAATTTATATTTGTATTATATATAATGCATACACACATATCATCTATGTATCTCCTACAGAGCCACCCCTTATAACAAAAAGAAAAGGAAAAAAAATTCAGCAAAATTAAAAAAACTGCAAGTGTGTTTAATTACTTAATTGAATAGAATGCTTCAGTTATGAGTGAACAGGGCAGAGCATAATACAGCAGAAATACCACCTGGCTCATTATGGATACTCTATTTGTAAATATAGAAGATAACAAATGAGAGTTGTTTGGGCTACTATGTTAGGCCATTTCTTCATTTTGATTGACAACAAACTATTAACTTCAGGATCTATTTGTATATCAATTATGATGTAGCCATTCCTTTTAAGCTCTATGTTTATATTTTTAATTCATGAAGAACTTAAAAAACTCCCTCTCAACTGATTCAGTTTATATTAGAATTTTTTTTGATCCTAAAATTTTCAAGCAATTCATTTTCTATTCCCAAGGTTTTGCCAACTAAAAATCTTGCAAGCACATTATTTATGTTTTCATCCAAGTCACTGACAAAATGGTGATCTTCACAAGGTTAAGGACAAATCCATGGAATATTCCACTCCAACTCCTTCCAATTTGACATCATTACATTAATGCTGAAATATTTTCATAGTGAAGTCACAAGTTATCAAGTTTTTAATGACCAACATGGATCAACAAGTTCTCTGTATGTCTCCATTGTGCTTTTATCTTTTGCAACAATTATTGTTTTCAATGAAATTCAACTCCTTTTTTTTGTTTACAAGAGTTAGGGCTACATGACCAAATATTCACAATGAATGATGTTTTGTGGCATCTTGGTACACATATGGGTTCAACTCTGACTCCTGAGCAGTAATTAATGTCTTTTCATTTTGCTGTAGATTCCTTTTTCTCTTCTTGTTTCATGTATGTCCACATATCAAATCATCAATTTGGTATAAAATTGATCATTTTAAAAAGCTTACAGAATAAGAGTAGGAAGAGTTAAATCAATGTCAATTATTTGTTGTATTTGCTTATAATTCAAAAACTTATATAAAAGAGTATTCAATCTTTCATATTACTTTTTTGACACCTCTAAAATATTAAACAATTCAATATCTGTTATCATTTTTTAAAATCTTTCTTGCCACAATCATTCTCTATCACAGATAATACTTTAAATTTTCTCTGTTGACTACAATCTAAGAGGGAAGTTAATTTGTTTTCTAGGATCACAAAAGTTTAGAAATTTTATTGAAGTTCTGAAGATGGTGAAATGAAACCAAGAAGCTGCTCGAACTCTTCTGCTTTTCCTCAAATCCTACATTAAGCCTGTGAACAGTCTGATGGAATCAAACAACTCTCTCGCTGAAGAAAGATTGGAAAGACATAAAAAAGGTCAACTTTACTGGAGTGAAAGGGATGTTCTGCCCAGCTCAGACAGTGCCTAGGAAAGCCAGTGAGAGAGTCTTAATTACAGCAGATCAGCAACTGAGACCCTCAGTTCTGACTTAGTAACAGAATAGACCTGGGGCAGCTGAAAGTCCCACCCCAGGTGGCAAATTCTAGAATACCCGGCTATTTCCTGGAAGGAGCAGGTAAAGCTACCCTTTGCTAAGCCAATTACAAGAGGCTTCTGTGCTCAAAGCCAAGGCTCAGAGCTGCACAGGAAGCTTGGGATACTGCCTCCTGTATCCCAGGAGCAGAGCTCAACCATAAAATTAACAAAAAAGGAAAGAAAAAAGAGAAGGGAAAAAAACAAGCAACAAATAGAAAAAAAAAACCAAAAAACAAAACCTTAACCATAGAAAGCTACTATTAAGAAATCTTAAAGAGTTATATGAATTGGTCTCAAGTCCAAAGAGGTTCTTGTAAGTCCTTATAAAAGATTTTAAAAGACAAATAAGAGAGGTATATGAAAAAAAGAGAAAAGGAGGAATAATTGATTGATGAAAACAATTCTTTAAAAATACAATTGGCCAAATGCAAAAAAAAATACACTGAAGAAAACACCACCTCAAGAAGTAGAACTAATCAAATGGAAAAAGAGATACAAAAACTAACTGAAGAAAATCATGCATTAAATACCAGAATAGAACAAATGGAAATTAATGACTATGAGATATCAAGAATCAGCCAAACAAAAATTAAGGAATAAATGGAAGAAAATGCGAAATCCCTCATTGGAAAAATAACTCTCCTGAAAAATAAATCCAGGAGAGACAATTTGTTCTACCAGAAAGTCATGATCAAAAAAAAAGAAAGAAAGAAAGAAAGAAAAGAAAAGAAAAGAAAGAACCTGAATAGCATGCATCAAGAGATTATCAAGTAAACTGCCCTGATATATTAGAATAGAAGGGGAGTCATTGAAAGAATCCATTGACCACCTCTGGAGAGAGATCCCACAGGAAAAACTCCAAAGAACATTGGAAAAAAACTCCAGAAGTATAATCTCAAGGAAAAAAAATACAGTAAGTTGCCAGACAAAAACAGTTCAAGTATCCAAAAGCCACAGTCAGATTATCCAGGATCTAGCAGCATCTACAATAAAGTATTTGAGGATCTGGAATAACATATTCTAGAAGATAAAGAACCTGGGAATATGACCAAGAATCAACATCAACTTTTAAGCTAGACTGACTATCATTTTTCATGAGAAGAAATAAATCTTTAATGAAGTAAGAGACTTTCAATCATTTCTGTTGAAAAAAAAAAACAGAACTAAACAGAAAATTTAATCTTCAAACACAGGACTCAAAAGAAGCATAGAAAGGTAAACAGAAATATGTGTGTGTGTGTGTGTGTGTGTGTGTGTGTGTGTGTGTGTAATTTAAAGGTTAAATTGTTTGCATCCCTAGATGGGAAAATAATATCTGTAACTGCTGAGAACTGTATCTATATGTGGAAATATGTTTAGAGGAATTACACATGCTTAGTCTATAATGGATTGCTTCCTGTCTGACAGGGGAGGGAGAAAGGAAGAAGTGTTTGGAGCACAAGGTTTTTCAAGGGTGAATGTTGAAAACTTTCTTTTCATGTATATAAAAAGCTATGTTAAAAAAAGAGAGAAAAATCTGTTATTGGGACAATTAGAGGAGGCATTACATGGATTGAGGATGTGGTTGTGAATGAACTTTGAATTGATGATATCAAAGAAAAAATATTGAAATGAATGAATATTTTTAAAAAGGAATTTTGACTTTATCAATAAGAAAGAAAAAGAAATTGGAGGAATTAGAATAGTCATTGAGGACATAAAACTATTCTTCTAAAAACCTACTTGAATCAATTAACAGCTTTAGCAAAGTTACAGGATATAAAATATATTCATAAAAATCATTTGTATTTCTCTATATTACTAAGTCCAGCAGCAAGACATAGAAAGAGAAAATTCATTTAACATAAGTATGGACAAAATATTTGGGAATCTTCCTACAAAAACAAACAATAAACAAACAAAAAATAAACAAAAAAAAAACAGGAACTATGTGAACACAATTATAGAACATTTTCCCTACAAATAAAATCTTATGTAAAGAAGTGAAAAAATATTTATTGCTAATGGGTAGGCTGAGCTAATGTAATAAAAATGACCATTCTATCTAAATTCATCTATTTATTCAGTGCAATACAAATGAAACTGCTAAGAAATTGCTTTATATAGCCAAAAGAAATAATAAAATTCTTCTGAAAGAACAAAAGGTCAAGAATATCAAGTGATTTAATGAAAAAAAAATACAAAGGACAGTAGCCTCGCAGTACCAGACGTAATGCCATATTATAAAGCAGCAGTAATGAAAATCATTTGGTACTGATTAAGAAATAGAGTGATGAATCATTGAAATAGATTAGATACTCATGACACAGTAATTACTGACTGTAGTAATCTAGTATTTGATCAACAGCAAGAGTCTAGTTTCTGGGATAAAGACTTAACATTTCACAAAATTGCTGTGAAAAATGGAAAATAATGTCAGAAACTTGGCATAGACCATTATTGAGGTTCCACATCTAATGAGGCATTAGTAAGCATATATTTTCTTTTAATTTATTAATAATATAATTTGTCATTGTTCAGTAAATCACCTTCAACTCTCTGTGACTCCTTAGACTTGTTCATGGGATTTCTTGGCAAAGATACTAGAGTGGTTTGCCATTTCCTTCTTCTTATAGCCCCATTTTTACAAAAGAGGAGCAGAATAGGGATTAGGTGATTTGCCAGGGCCACAAAGATAGTAAATGCCTGAGGCCAGATTAGATTTGAATTCAGATATTTCTGCTTCCAGGCTTTGTGCTACTGTCATTGAACCATTTTGATGTCCCAAGGAGAAACAATGAAAATGAAATTTCCAATCTTTAAAAAATGATATTGATTCACAAAACCACTTATTCTTTTTTTTTCTATACAATATTAATACTATTGTATACAACAAACTATATCAGACATCCAAATTCTTCAGGAGTCTGAAATAACTTCAGTAATGTCCTCAATTTCCCCTTTCCAAAGTAAGCCTTTATTTCTCTAATAAGATCAAATGATCTGTCAGCCCCATTGAATTACCAGTGAAATTTGTTGATGAGAGCCATACCCAGTGTACTTGAATGCTAGGTAGGACTAACACAAATAAATAAATAAATAAAGGGTAAAGAAGGAAGAAAAGGGAGAAGAAGTAAAAGAAAAAGAACACAGCATGACTGTGTTCCTGTCCTTGGTTTTGCGCTGAATTTATGTTATCTGATGACTATGACTAATTGATAATCTAATGCATTCACTATTAATTTTTTGATTAAAATTTAAAATTTGATTTTAAAATACAAGACTCAAAAGAAACAGAGAAGAAAAATTATAAGAGATTGAATAAGATTAAATCATAAGTTTCTCTGATAAAAAGACCCTCATTTCTCAAAGATATGGAAAACTGAGTGAAATTTATAAAAGTAAAAACCATTCCTCAATGGACAAATGGTCAAAGGTTATGACAATTTTAAGACAAAAATAATCAAAGAAATCTATTGTCATATGAAAAAAATGCTCTGTCACTATTGAAAAAATGCAAATTTAGCCCTTTCTGAGCTGCAATCCCAAACCAATGAGATCAATTAACATGACAAAAAAAGAAAAATGACAAATGTTGGAGGGAATGTGGGAAAATTTAAAACAACACACTATTGATGATGTTGTATATTGTATTGTATATACATTGTATATTGATTCCCAAAGGGTTATAAAACTACACACACACACACACACACACACACACACACACACATATATATATATATATATATGTTTGTATACTGTTTGACCCAGCAATACCATTTATGAAGTTTGTGTCTCAAAAAAAGATAAAAAATCAATAAGGAAAAGGAACTATAAATACAAAAACATTTCTAGCAGCCCTTTTTGAAAAGTTTACAAAGAGTTGGAAACTGAGGGGATTCCATCAATTGAAAAATATCAGAACAAGTTGGTGCATATTATTACAATGGAATACTACTGTGCTATAAGAAATGAAAAGCAAGATGCCATCAGAAAAACTTAGAAAGTCTTATATGAACTGATGCAAAGTAGGAGGAGCAGAACCAGGAGACCATTATACACAATAACAGTAATATTGTATAAGGATCTAGTATAAATAACTTAGCAATTCTCAGCAATGCAATAATTCAAAATAATTCTCAAGTACTTATGATTTCCAGAGAAAGAATCAATAAAGCCTAAATGCAGGTTTATTTTTTCTTGTTTTCTTTTTTGTCTGCTTTCTTTCATAGAATGACTTACATAGAAATGTGTTCTGCATGGAACACATAAAACTTTCAGCAATACAATGATTCGAGACAATCACAAAGGACTAATGATGAAGCATATGTCCAACTACAGAAAAACAGCTGATATAATCTGAATATAGACTGAAACATGCTATTTTTCATTTTCTTTCTTTCAGTCTTTTAAAAATTATGTCTTCTTGTATAAAAGACTAATATGGAAATGTTTTACATGATTGCTTCTATATTACCAACATTCAATCACTTATGTCTTCAGGGAATGAGGAGGGGAGGGAGGCAGAAAGAGAATTTCAAACTCAAAAGGTTTTTAAATGCTAAAAAAGTTTTAACATATAATGTGGGAGAGCTAAAATGGTATGCATAAATGTTGGTAGATTCTGTAAAAGATAGAAAAATGGATACAGCATTGGAGACATTTTACTTCAATTTCTGCCTCTGATATTTACTGTAAGACCAAGTCATTTAAATAAATAATTTAACTTCTCTGAAATTTAAGCAAATCTCCCAAACTTTTCTACTGTGAGATTTGCTCTTAGAAAGAGTTCCCACATCAAAGAAATCATAGATTCTTTTTTTTTTTTCCTTTTTGCTGAGGCAATTGGGGTTAAGTGACTTGCCCTGGGTCACACAACTGTTACGTGTCTGAGACCACCAGATTTGAACTCAGGTCCTCCTGACTTCAGGGCTGGTGCTCTATCCACTGCACCACCTAGCTGCCCCGAAATCATAGATTCTTAATGTATTGGTTTATTTATTTTTTTTAGGGAGTCAATTTTTTTTCCATTTTATTAAAGCTTTTTATTTGCAAAACATATGTATGGGTAATTTTCAACATTGACCCTTGCAAAACTTTCTGTTACAAAATTTTTCCCCCAAGCTCCCACCCCTCCCCTAAATGGCAGGAACTACATGTTAATTATGTTAAAATACTTGACAAATTGAATACATATGTTTACAATTATCTTGCTATGCAAGAAAAATCGGGTATACAAGAAAAAAAATCTGAGAAGGGAAACATAATGCAAGCAAACATCAATAGAGAGCATGAAAATGTTATGTTGTGGTCCACATTTATATCCCTCTCTCTGGGTGTATATGGCTTTCTTCATCACTGAACAATTGGAACTGGTTTGAAACATTTCATTGTTGAAATGAGCAAACAATAAAAAAAGAATTTGATCTGATGTCCATCAGAATTGATCATCATATAGTACTGTTGTTGCCGTGTATAATGATCTTCTGGTTCTGCTCATTTCACTCAGCATCAGTTCATGCAAGTCTCTCCAGTACTCTCTGAAATCATCCTGCTGGTCTTTTCTTACAGAACATATTATTTTCTTATTAATAAAACACCATGTCTATTTCAGAAATAATTTTGTAGTGCTTCATGGTTCATCTCTTTAATGTGTCTTAAAAACATGTGAGTGACTTAAAGAGAGAGAAAAAAAGCATGGATGGATAGGATGTTATAGTAAAACTAAGGTTCTCTTATTTCTTGTAAAGGGGATTACTTGGAGGAGACTTCCCAAGGAAAAAAGACACCACTAACTCTAGATTCCCCTGATTTTTGTTGATTTTTCAACTTAAGTTGGATTGCCAACATAACAAGACTGAAAGAAAATGAAGTTGGAAACTTCAGGATTTAGAGAGAGCTTTTCAAGTATCATGCAGTGAAAGCTGAGGGGAAAATTAATGGAGGTAGTGGCCATTCAAGAATTACCAAAGGACCATGTGAAGGAACTCCCCCTTTAGACTTTGAGATCCCAGCCAGAAACATATCCTATCCCCTAGAGGGTATAATTCTCAATGTGATTGAAGCAAAGGTATAGGAGGAGAGTATATGGTATAGAGGTTTAGCACCTCTCATAAATAGTAAGCAAACTCCAAGCTTAGTATCACTACTTTTAGAAGGAGGGTTTCACTGGGCTCTGAGGAAGCTGACAAAAGCTAGGATCAAGGAGTTAGGGCAATTATATGAAAACTTCAAACAGAAACCTGATGAGTCACTGGATCAATGCATTTTGAAATATGTGATGATTAAAATTTACATTGTAGCCTATTTCAGGCTGCACATCTGGTATATGAAAGTTTTGACAAATGGGACCGAGAGCATCTTCAGACATTAATTTTTAGACAAAGACCATGGGTCTCAATACTTAATTTGGAGTCTGGAGAACATGGGACAATCAAAAGCTCTCCCCTGTAGGGTTATAGCTAGCAGAGACACATTTTGAAGTCTTCTACTTGATACTTGGGCATGTCATCACGCAGTAAAGACGTCATATTGAAGACTGGAGATATTAAAAGAACAGTAGAGGTTAATGAGTAGTTCAGTGCCAGTATACATATTGAAGTATGATAGAATATTATTCTGGGAATAGGACTTAATGCTTCCGCAAATTAAGTTCCTTGAGCCAACTGGAGTACTCATTTGGTTGGTCCAACTGATCCTTAACTTGCCCCAAATGTTTCTGTCTGATTTGAATTCTATGCAGAATGTTACTTTTAAGCTAAATATTTTCTGGCCTCTCTGCTTTCTTTCCAGCTTCCTTTTGTGTGTCATTTTCCTTCATTAGATCATAAGCTCTTTGAAGACAGGGACTACCTTTCTTTTTCTTTGTTTTTCCCTCTCATCTTAACATAATATCTGTTAGACTTGAATATCACCAATATCTCTTTCAGATTTAAATCTATGATTCTATAATCCTTGTATTTCCTCTTGGCAATGACCAATTTTCTCTCCAGGAGCTTCTTAAGGTCCAAACTGCTTTAATTAATTTTAATTGCCATAGAGCTCACAACTCAGAGCATCATAAAACTCATTGGTATTACTATTTTTGGAGGAAGTATATTTTGTCTTATTTCAGATCAGGGAGATTTTGTTATTTTTTATTCTTTTTTATAGAATGAGAGCCATACTTGAGGTCCAGAAATATTTTTCCTTGGGGCTCTATGTCCCCAGAGACTAATGCAATGGCCAATATATAATATGTTGTACTTAATAAATACATTGAATTGTTGTTGTTGTTTTTTACAAAGTCTTAGTTTATATATTACAAACAGCTTTATTCATTACTTTCAGTAGGGCAACAAGCCTACTCAAACATCCAATAAGATAATAACTTCTGTCGAATCAGGGAGCTACATTTGTATTAAGCTTAAGTATATAAAGTATCTCTGGGGATAATTTGATCCAACTGAACTCATTTTTCACCTGTAAGATTAACAGTACATATATAGATATAAATATTACTATAGATATTTATGTACATAGATAGATAATTTATTAGATAGATATCTATAGATAATATTTACAATGGATATTATAGATATTAGATAACATAATAGACAGTAGACAGTAGATAATAGATAATATCTATATATAGATATCTGAAGATATATTTTTATATGTATATATATAATTCTATGTACATGAAATGAGAGCAGGTACTTTTCTCTGGTATTGATTTTCAGCCTCTAAATGTCTTATGTACCTTTGTATAAAACAATCAAATAAAGTTAGTCAAAAGATAAATTCAGCAATGTCATTACAAGAAGATTCATCTCAAAAATTTTAAAGTTTAATGTGTTGCTGACAAATTACAAAAGAGTTCACAGTCTTTGCTCATTATTTTAAATAACAAATTCATAATCACAAGAGAAAAACTATTTTTGCAATTAACATATAGTAATAGTATAATTGATATGAAGCCTTTTCCATAACATTTTTTTCTCTATTTGAAGAACAAGCAAAGTTTGTTGTATGGGAAGATAGATGATATGCAAAGGCTTATTTGTATGTGTGTGTGTGTGTGTGTGTGTGTGTGTGTGTGTGTGACTTTAACGATATAAATAGAGAAAGGAAATATTTCTAAACAGTATAACTTCTAAGATAGAAAGATAACAGTATACAAACAAATATCCCTGGGCCTTAACATTCTGGATGTCTTTAAATAAATGGAAAAGAGTAATATAGAATAATCACCTCCAGCTTTTTGTGCTGTCTGAAATAATTTAAATTATTTTAATTTAATATTTAATTTAAAAATTAAATAATTAATTTAATTAATTATATTAGTCTATCACCATGTCATCATCAACTACTGTTTATGTTTAATTAACCAATAAAGAATAAAACGGGGGGGGGGGGAGGCAGCTAGGTGGTGCAGTGGATAGAGCATCAGCCCTGAAGTCAGGAGGACCTGAGTTCAAATCTGGCCTCAGACCCTTAACATTCCCTAGCTGTGTGACCCTGGGCAAGTCACTTAACCTCAATTGCCTCAGCAAAAAAAAAAAAAGAATAAAACAGGGAAGCAAAAACTTTAGTGCAATACAGAAGGAACAATAAATAACAGGTAGGCAGCAACAAAAAATTTAATGGAGAAGGAGAAGTCTTGTTAGAATGACTTCCAGAGCCAGAAACATGATGTACCAGTCATGGATGGAGATGAAAGAAAGGGAATTCAGTGGGTAGTAAAATGGAAGATGTATTCTTTGAGTTAAAAAGACTTCTACTTTGAATTATTATATTCATATTTTATTAAATCAATGTCATATTTGTAGCATTTTATACCTATTGACATAGTTCTGAGAGAAGCCTAACTTTTTTCATCTTTTTAAATTGTTTAATTGTTTTATATTTTTCCAGTTATAAATGTACATTTTTAATTTTTTAATGCACATTTCTTCATGAATCATGTTGGGAAAGAAAAACTCAGAACATAAGGGAAAAATCAGAAGAGAGGAAAAAAGAAACAGAATAAAGATGTGAACAAAGCTTGTATTGATTCATATTCAATCTTGGTAGCTCTTTTTTCTGTATGCAAATAACATTTTCTATCCAAGGTTTATTGGGATTGTCATGGATCTTTCATAGCCAATCACCGAACAATCTTGCTGTTACTGTGTACAATATATTCTTGATTTTTCTTGTTTCACTCAGCATCAGTTCATGTAAATCTGTTAAAGCCTTTCTAAAATCTGCTTGTTCATTATTTCTATAGAACAATAATATTCCATTACTTTTATATACCACAATTTATTCAGCCCTTCCCCAATTGATGGGCATCAACTAATTATCCAATCCTTTGCTACCAAAAAAAAAAACAGCTGCTACAAACATTTTGGCACATGGGGGTCCTTTTCCCCCTTCTTTATGATTTCCTTGGGATACAGACCCAGTAGTGGCACTTATGGGTCAAAGGTATGCATAGTAGCCCTTAGTGGATGCCCATCAGTTGGAGAATAACTAATAAGTTATAAGTAATGGAATATTATTGTTCTACAAGAAGTAACCAACAGAATGATTTCAGAAAGGCATGGACAGACTTACATGTGCATACACTCAATTTCCAGTTTCTTGCCACTAAAAAGTGGCAAACACTTTTTGCTCACATTTTGTACTTTTTTATAATCTCTTTTTGGGTACAGGCCCAGTAGAGACACTGCTGGATCAAAGAATATGCACAGTTCGATAGCTCTTTGGGCACAGTTTCAAATTTCTCTCCAGAATGGTTAGATCATTTCACAATTTCACCAACAATACATTAGTGTCCCAGTTTTCCCACATCCCCTCCAATATATATCATTATTTTTTGCTGTCATCTTAGCCAATCTGGTAGGTATTACCTCAGAAATGTATTAATTTTCATTTCTCTAATCAATAGTGATTAGAGCATTTTTTCCTATTAGTATAGATGGTTTTAATTTAATCATCTGGAAATTGTCTGTTCATATCCTCTGAACAATTATCAATTGGGGAATGATTTGTAGTCTTATAAATTTGACACAGTTTTTTATATACTTTAGAAATTATGTATTTATGAAAAATACTGGCTTTTCCCCAGCTTTGCACTTCCATTTTAATCTTTTTTCTGTTGGATTTGCTTGTGCAGAAACTTTTTAATTTAATGTAATCAAAGTTGTCCATTTTCCATTTCATAATATTCTCTAGCTCTTCTTTGGTCATAAATTCCTCCCTTCACCTAAGATCTGATAGGTAAACTATCCTTTGCTCTCCCAATTTGCTTATGGTATCACTCTTAAGCCCACATCATCTAACTATATTGATCTTAGTTTGATATGGGGTATGAGATGTAGCTCTATGCTAACAATTAGATCTAATTTTATTTGTGTAAGCCTTATTTTATAATTGTTTACTAAGTTCCTTTGTCTTGGTAGGTAGAATTCTAAATAATTTATATTAGCCTACAGTTATTTTGAATGTGATTTCTCTTTCTAGCTTTTATTATAAGACTTTGCTGGTCAAACATAGAAATACTGACGATTTCTGTGGATTTATCTTATATCCTGCAACTTTGCTAAAGTTGTTTATTATTTCAAGTAGATTTTTAGATGAATCTCTAAGTATACAATCATCTTCTCTTCAAAGAGAGAGTTTTATTTTCTCATTGACTATTCTAATTCCTTTCATTTTTCTTTCTTTTCTTATTGCTATATCAAATATTTCTACTACAACATTGAAGAGTAGATGTCATAAGAGGCATCTTTACTGCATTCATGATCTTATTAGGAAAGCTATTTGGAAAATATAATTTTAAGTAACCTTTTTATTATTATGCTCTCTATTTTTTTTTAAATAAGGAGGCATGCTATATTTTGCCCAAGGCTTTTCCTGCATCTATCGAGATAATCAAATGGTTTCTGTTGGCTTCTTTATGATGAGGTCAATTACACTAATAGTTTTCCTGTATTCAATTAGTATTGCATTCCTAGTATAAGCCTCATGTGATCATAGCATTTGATTCTGGTGATAAATTGCTGTACTCTCTTTCTCTTTTATTGAAGCTTTTTTATTTTCAAAAGAAATGCAAGGATAATTTTTCAATACTGACCCTTGCAAAACCTTGTGTCTAATTCCCTCCCTCCCCCCTCAGCTTTTGCTCAACCCCTCTCTTAGATGGTAAGTAATCCAATATGTGTTAAACATGGTAAATATATATATATATATACATATGTATACACATATAAATCAAATATAGGTATACATATTTATACAATTAACTTGATGCACAAAAAAACTTATCAAAAAGGAAGAAAAATGAGAAAGAAAATAAATTTCAAGCAAACGACAACAAAAGAATTGAAAAATGCTATGTTGTAATCCACACTCAGTTCCCACAGTCCTCTGTCTGGGTGTAGATGGCTCCCATAATCACAAGATCATTGGAACTGGCCTGAATCATTTCATTGTTGAGAAGAGTCACAGCCATCAGAATTGATCACTGTATAATCTTCTCCTTCTTGTGTACAATGATTACCTGATTCTGTTCATTTCACTTAGCATCAATTCATGTAAGTCTCTCCAGACCTCTCTGAAATCATCGTGCTGATCATTTCTTATAGAACAATAATAATATCCATATACAATAATATACTGAGTCATTCTCCAACTCATGGGCATCCATTCAGTTTCCAGTTTCTTGCTACTGCAAAAAAAAAGCTGCATCAAAAATTCTTGCACATGTGGGTCCCTTTCTGTCCTTTAAGATCTCTTTGAGATATAATCTCAGTAGAAACACTGTTGGATCAAAGGGTAGGCACAGTTTGATAACCTTTTCAGCAGAGTTACAAATTGTTCTCCAAAATGGTTAAATTAGTTCATAATTCCACCAAAAATATATTATTATCCCAGTTTTTCCACATCCCCTCCAATATTTGTCATTATCTTTTCTTGTCATTTCAGCTAATCTGAGAGGTGTGTAGTGGTACCTCAGAACTGTATTAATTTGCATTTCTCTGAGCACCTACGTAATGTGACTAGAAATGATTTCAATTTCTTCATCTGAAAATTGTCTAGTTATATCCTTTGATCATTTACCAATTGGAGAATGGCTTGAATTTTTATATATTTTAGTCAATTTTCTATATATTTTAGAAATGAGGCTTTTATCAGAGCCCTTGAATGTAACAATGTTTTCCCAATTTATTGCTTCCCTTCTAATCTTGTCTGCATTGATTTTGTTTATAAAAAAAACCTTTTAACTTAATATAATCAAAATTATTTATTTTGTGTCCAATAATTAGTTCCAGTTCTTCTTTGGTCACAAATTCCTTCCTTCTCCACAGATCTGAGAAGTAAACTATTCTATACTCTTCTAATTTGCTTATATTATCATTCTTTATGTCAAACTCATGAACCTATAATGACCTTATCTTGGTATATAGTGTTACGTGTCGGTTAATGCCTAATTTCTGCCAGACTAGTTTCCAATTTTCCCAGCAATTTTGGTCAAAGAGTGAGTTCTTATCCCCAAAACAGGGGTCTTTGGATTTGTCAAACATTAGATTATTACAGTTACTGACTCTTGTCCTGTGAACCTAACTTATTTCACTGATAAACTACTCTATTTCTTAGCCATTACCAAATGATTTTAATAACTGCTGCTTTATAATATAGTTTTAGATCTTGGACAGGTAGGCCACTTTAATTGTTTTCTTTTGTTTTTTCATTAATTCCTTTGAAATTCTTGACCTTTTCTTCTTCCAGATGAATTTTGTTATTATTTTTCTAAATCTGTAAAGTACTTTCTTGGGAGTTTGATTGGTATGGCACTAAATAAGTAGACTGATTTAGGTAGTATTGTTATTTTTATTATATTTTCTCGGCCTAGTTATGAGCACTTGAAAACTATCTATGGTTAGAATTCTTTTTTGCTTTTTTTTTCTCATTTTTTATAAAAAGTTAAGGTCTGGGGGTGGAGCCAAGATGGGGAACTGCAGACAGCATTCTCTGTGAACTCCTGAGATCTTCCCTCAGACCCAAACAAAGTGAGCCTTCGAACTGGTTTTGGAATGAGGGCTCCGCCAAACATTTGGACTACAACGCACTTCTATCAAAAATCTACCTTGAAAGAACTCCCGGAGAAGGTTAGCCTCAGGAGAAATCAGCCACTGGTGTCGATCAGACTCCAGCTGGGGCGGAAGTCAGGGCTGTGATAGAGGGGCAGATTTTAGGCACCCAGGAAGCCCCTGAGAGACGCCTGGGCCACTTTGCTCTGCTTGCAGGCAGGTCCTTTGGCAGATCTGCCTTTGGTAAAGGGTGGATCCAGAGCAGCTGAAAACGTGGTCCTAGTGCGAATCTAGCCCGACCAGCCTCAGACTGGAAGTCAACTCGGCAAACTGCCCCAGGGCAAATACAAATTGTTGCAGTTTCTGCTGGGGACCGATATCCCAACTTTAAATCACGAGCAAGAAGAAGAGAGCTCTCACCATAGAAAGCTTTTACAGAGAAAAAATAGAACAGTCCCCAGATCCTGACATTATGAAAACAATCCCAGATGAAGCCACAAAGGCAGACTTAAGTTGGTCTCCCTTTCAGAAGGCTTACCTGGAAGATTGCATTAAGAATCTCAAAAGAGAGCTAGAAGAATAATGAGGAAATAAATTGAGATCAGGGCAACAGAAATATCAAAAACTGGAAAATAGGATTGGTGAACTGGAAAAAGAAAACAGTTCACTGAAAAACAAAATTGGTGAATTGGAAAAAATCAACAATTCACTGGAAAATAAAAATGGTGAACTGAAAAACAAAATTGGTGAATTGGAAAAAGACAACAATTCACTGAAAAACAAAATTGGTGAATTGGAAAAAGACAACAATTCACTGAAAAATAAAACTGGCAAAATGGAAAAAGAATGCATTGAATCAAGAAATTCAACTGGCCAGCTACACAAGGAGCTAAAAAAGATAACTGAAGGAAATAATATTTTAAAAATTAAAATTGAACAAATAGAAGTAAATGACTCAATAAGAC
>JAJPUD010011484.1:33842-45721 GCA_023553655.1 Myrmecobius fasciatus
ATATTTGTTTTTATTTTGTCAGAGATCATATGGCTATTTCTGCTTTTTTTTTTACTTTAGCTGAATCATTATATATTCCATTCCAGTTTCTTACTTTTATTCTGCATGTATCTCTTTCCTTTAAATGTGTTCATTGCAAACAAAATATTACAAAATTCTAGTTTTTACTCCACTCTTTATTTCACTTCTATTTATGAGCGAGTTCATCCTGCTCACGTACACAATTATAATTACTTTGTATTTCCCTCCATCCTATTTTTCCAATTTGTATATCTCTCCTTCTTTTTACCCTTTCTTTCCTCACTAGTGTTTTGTTTCTGAGTATGCTCCTTTAATTTCCCTTTTTTTCTATCAATCCTATCCCAATTTTTTGCCTCCCTACTTTCTTATTTTCCTATGGGGTACTGAACTAAGTATCATTCTCTCTTTGAGAGGAAGGTTCAAACAATGCTCAGTTCCCATATTTTTTTTCATCCACTGTATTATATCTATCAGACCTTTTCATGTGGTATAATTTTCCCCATTCTGCCTTTCTCTTCCCTCTTCTTCCAATGCAAACCTTTTTCTCATTCCTTAACTTTTATATCATGCCATCAAAGTCAACTTATACCTGCAACTTCTGTTTATATATACATATATATATTCCCTCTAACTTTCCTAATAGAGATACTGTTCTTTTTTTTAGATAATGTTCTTAAGCATTATTTGTCTCATCTTCCTATATAAGGAAATAAATATTTTCACCTTATAGAATAATTTATATTTTGTTCCCCTTTCTCATTTACCTATTTATGCTTCTCTTGAGTCTTGCATTTGAAAATCAGATTTCTTGTTTACCACTACTCTTTTTTCAAGAATGTTCAAAAGTTTCTTATTTCATTAAATGTTCATTCTCTCCCTGAAAATTTATGCTCAGTATTACTGAGTACTTGATTCTTGGTTGTAATCTAAGTTCCTTTGTTTTCTGCAATATCATATTCAAAACCTTCTGATCCTTTAATATAGAAGGTACTACATCATGTGCATTGCTGACTCAGAATCTTCAGTTTTGGATTGTTTCTTTCTTGAGGTTGCAGCACTTTCTTAACCTGAGAGTTCAAGAATTTAGCTATAATATTCCTGGTGGTTTTTATTTTGGGATCTCTTTCAGGAGATGATTGGTGGAATCTTTCAATAATTATTTTATTCTCTGGTTCTAGGATATCAGGGTAATTCTCCTTAATAGTTTCTTGAAAGATGCTTCCCAGGCTTTTTTGTTTGTCTTTTTGTTTTTCATGGCTTTCAGATAATGCCACAATTCTTAAATTATCTAAATCTATTTTCCAATGAGATATTTTACATTTCTTCTCTTTAATTTTTTTCTCTTTCTTTACTATTTTATGATTCATGTATTATTTGGAGGAATGTTTTGCTTACAGATATTTCCCTCTCAGATATTATCTTTCCTTTTAGCCCTTCATCCTATCATTTTTTTTTGTATTGGGTTTGATGGACTTTCTCCATCAAGCATTTATGTTTGGGTTTATCCTTCCTTTGTCCATTTCAGATAAAACAAGCTTCATTCATTGTATATTGGCCCTGCCCCATTTTCTGTGCTTTTATGTTTTTCTCATGCACTCAAATCATGACAAATCAAGTTCTTTTTCTTTTCCTCATGAATGTATTTATTTTTTCTTTACCTTATTCAAACCCTCACAACAGAACAGGTCTTCTGTTTTCCTTATTAATGTTTTCAAAAGCATTGAAAACCATTAAGATTCTGAAGGAACACTTGTTTTCCTTCTTTTTCTATTGAATATTTGTACTCCATCATCATACAGCTCTATCTAATTGCTGAAATAAATTTGCCTTCCTAGGTTTTTCTGAACTCTAGTGCTTGCATTTCAGCACTGTGCTCTTTTTATCAGAAATTCTTGAAAATCTTTTATTTCATCAAAATTCTATTCATATTTCATAAACCTTGCAGGATAAAATATATTTTATGGTAAGTTCATCTTGTTTGCTTTGTGTAATATTGAAATCCAAGATTTCCTCTAGAAGCTGATAACTCATGTAATTTACATTCACATTAGACACTGCTGTAATGGATCACAGTTTTATTTCATTCCAACTTTTTAATACTCATTCAGCATAGATGTAAACAAAATTTAAAGAACATGCAAGCTTTGGATTTAGCATAAGATTTCCTGTGTGGTGTGTGTGTGTGTGTGTGTGTGTGTGTGTGTGTGTGTGTGTGAAAGAAAGAAAGAGAGAGAGAGAGAGAGAGAGAGAATTAGGGTTATGGTACTTGCCCAAGGTCACACAATTAATATCTAGTAATTAAGTATCTAAGGCTGGATTTGAACTCACGTCCCCCTGACTTCAGGACTGGTGCTTTATTCACTGTGCCATAGAGCTGTCCCTTATAAGATTCATAAGACCGGGAGAAACAAGAGAATTTTGGGAAGGGAGGAGTTTACTCTGCTAATTGTAAATTTTAAGGGAATGCTCAGCAATGATTAATTTATTAAGAAATGACCTGGTCTTGGTCTCAAGCTCTATCTTGGCTTTTGTGAGCAGAGAAGTGATGTTAAAAGAACTCAGACTTCAATTTTTGCTCAAATGACTTTCATGCCTTTATCCCTGTAGTCTCATTTTCTCTTGAAATCTGGGAGTTGCTCTACTTACCCTCAACTGGCTAAATATCATACTTTTCAAACACATTCTCCTTTAGGTCAGTCTCCCATAGTCCCTACTCATCTAAAAGATATTTATAGACAGGTAAGGGAACTTTGTATCTGGTCACAAATACTAGCAACATAGGTTTTAGTCTGCATTTATATGTTGATTATCAAATAATCCATAATACTCTAGTGTTTTGAGTGGGATTTTTCTATTATTTCCTATTTTGATGCTATAATTATCGATAATTTTATATTTACTTATTACCTTAAATAAAATTGATGCTTTTGTCACACATTCTTTGTTGCTGTTGTTGTTGTTATTATTTTCTTGATAATTAGTCTTTAAATGTAATTTAATTTCATTAACCTTTTTTTTTACTTTTTTAACTTGATATTTGAGCCCTAGAACTATTTCTCGAATAGTTACATTTCATTCAGCTAACTTTTTAGTAGGGCTGCCTCTGTCCAGTATTGATATTAATAAAAGATCTTTTGTTTATCCCCATGCCCACATCCAGATCATCTTCATTCCCATACTTTTTGTGTAAGAAGTGAAGATACAATAAATTTTTGATTGAATAAACAAAGGAAATGTCATTTTTAAGGAATTCCCTTTGCTAATGTAATAACAAAACTATCTATAACTTAATGTAACACTTTTAATAAGTAGGTTGAAGCACAACAACTTTCTGATTTGCACAAGTTCACAAAGCTAGTAAGTTTCAAAGGAAAGAAATGAATCCAGGTTTTCCTGCCTAAAAGCTCAGAACTCATGCCATATGGAGGAAATTTGCATACCATTTGCATTTAATGTTAGAACTTTAGACCCTCCTTTTACTCAAACTTCAAGGAACATTACATCTGTTCCTAGCATCAAAAAGAAAGGAAATAGGTACAAAACTTTAAGGATCAAACACATTTCTAGAATCAATAGAAGTTAAACTAAGCTGTGAAGACAGCCTTTTTAAACTTTTTACTCTGTTAAACTTGGTAGAAATATGTGTTAAATCCAATATATGCGTACATATTTATACAATTATTGTGCCACACAAGAAAAATCAAGAAAAAACAGTAAACATACAAACAAAAATAAATGAGAGAAGCAAAATAAAATGTAAGCAAACAACAACAAAAAATGTGAAAATGCATTGTGAATCACACTCAGTTCCCACAATCCTCTCTCTAGGTGTAGATGCTCTCTTTATGACCGAACAATTGGAATTGTTTTGAATCATCTCATTGTTGAAGAGAGCCATGTCCATCACAATTGATCATCGCAGAATTGTGTTGCTATGTATAATAATCTCCTGGTTCTGCTCATTTCACTTAGCATCAGTTAATATAATTCCCTCCAGGTCTCTCTGAAATCAAACATCTGGTCATTTCTTACAGAGCAATAATATTCCATAACATTCATTTACCATAATTTATTCAGCCATTCTCCAATTGATGGATAACCATTCAGTTTCCAGTTTCTCTACCACTAAAAGGCCTGCCACAAACATTTTTGCACATGTGGGGCCTTTTTTTTCCTTTAAGATCTCTTTGGGATATTAGCCTTGTAGAAACACTGTTGTATCAAAGAGCATGAATAATTTGATAACTTTTTGAACATAGTTCCAAATTGTTCTCCAGAATGGTTGGATTCATTCATAATTCCACCAACAATCTATTAGTGTCCCAGTCTCCCACATTCCCTCCAACATTTATCATTATCTTTTCCTGTCATTTTAGCCAATCTGAGAGGAGTTGTTTTAATTTGCATTTCTCGAATCAATATTGATTTGGAGCACCTTTTCATAAGATTAGAATTTCAATTTCTTCATCTGAAAATTGTCTGTTCATATCCTTTGACTATATATCAATGGAGAATGGCTTGAATTTTTATATATTTAGGTCAATTCTCTATATATTTTAGAAATGAGGCCTTTATCAGGCAAGTTCTTAATAAAACACATTGCCTTCAACCATTTGTTGTTAAACTTCATCCTGTCCCAGTGGAATACAGTCATTAGCACAAAATTGTATGGAAGTTCTGTTTTTCAAAAGTGAGGGCATCATTCCATTCACCCATGCCACCTGGCATCTTTTGTAGTTATATCGGCAACAATTCATTACTATATTTAGAGAATTATACTTTACTAAAAACCTACAGACTTTATCTTTGACTTATAATAGCTATTTATTTTCAAAGTACATGCAAATATGATTTTTACCATTCACCCTTGCAAAACCTTGTATTCCAAATTTTTCTCCCTCCCTTCCCCCTTCTTAGGCAATAAGTTATACAATATATTTTATACATGTGTAATTCTTCTAAACATATTTCTTCATTTATCATTCTGCACAAAAAATCAGATAAAACATGAGAAAGAAAAAAAGCCAACAACAGAAATAAAAGTAAAAATACTATGTTGTGATACACATTCAGTCTCCACAGTCCTCTTTCTGGATGCAGATGATTCTCTCCATCACAAGTCTATTGAAATTGTCCCTTCAGTATCTCATTGTTGAACAGAGCCAAATCTATCGCATTTGATCATTACATAATCTTCTTGTTACTGTGTACAATGTTCTCTTAGCATCAGTTCATGTAAATCCCTTCAGGCATTTCTGAAATTATCCTGTTGATCATTTATTATAGAGGAATAATATTTCATTATATACATACGCTGCAACTTCTTCAGTCATTACCTGAACTGATGGGCATTAGTTTCCAGTTCCCCAAAGGGGAAGGACTATTTGAGGGAGGTGGTCATCAAAATCAAAATGCTATGGAGAAGGGAAGGGGGAAAGGGAAAAGAAAAACATAAATTTGGGAAAATAAGAATGCAGGAAATATAGTATTAGTTATTTTAACTGTGAATATGAATGGCATGAACTCTCCCATAAAATGAAAGTGAATAGCATACTGGATTAAAAGCCAGAATCCTACAATATGTTGTTTACAAGAAACACATTTAAAGCATAGAGATATATACAGAGTGAAGGTAAAGGGCTGGAGCAGAATCTATCATGCTTCAGGTAAACAAAAAAAAAAAAAAAGCAGGGGTAGCAATCCTGATCTCAGATCAAGTAAAAGCAAAGACAGACCTAATTAAAAGAGACAAGGAAGAAAACTATATTTTGGGCAGCTAGGTGATGTAGTGGATAGAACACCAGCCCTGAAGTCAGGAGGACCTGAGTTCAAATCTGGTCTCAGACACTTAACATTCTCTATCTGTGTGACGCTGGGCAAGTCACTTAACCCCAATTACCTCAGCAAAAAAAAAAAAAAGAAAGAAAAGAAAACTATATTTTACTAAAAGTTACCATAGATAATGAAGCAATATCAATACTAAACATATATGCATCAAGTGGGATAGTATCCAAATTCCTAGAGGAGAAGTTAAGAGAGATGCAAGAAGAAATAGACAGCAAAACTATATTAGTGGGGCATCTCAACCTTGCTCTCTCAGAATAAGATAATTCAAAGCACAAAATAACTAAGAAAGTAGTCAAGGAGGTAAACAAAGTGCTAGAAAAGTTAGGTATGATAGATCTTTGGAGAAAATTGAATGGAGACAAAAGGGAGTTTACTTTTTCTCAGTGGATCATACAACTTATACAAAAATTGACGATGTGTTAGGGCATAAAAACCTCAAAATCAAATGTATAAAGGCAGAAATAGTAAATGCATTTTTTCAGATAATGATGCAACAAAAATTATGCAATATAATGCTAGGAGAAAATAGACCAAAAGATAATTGGAAATTAAATAATCTAATCCTAAAGAATGAATGGGTGAAACAGCAAATCATACACACAATCAATAATTTTATCTAGGAGAATGACAATAATGAGACAAAATACCAAAATTTATGGGATACAGCCAAAGAGGTAATAAAGCATAATTTTAGATACTTGCATAAAATAAAGAGAAGATCCATAAATTGAGCTTAAAATTAAAAAAGCTTAAAAAAAGCAGATTAAAAATCCTCAAATAAATATCAACTTGGAAATTCTGAAAATAAAAGGGGAAATTAATAAAACTGAAAATAAGAAAACTATTGAATTAATAAATAAAACTTAGTTGGTTTTATGAAAAACCAACAAAATAGGTAAGCCTCTAGTTAATTTAATTAGAAAAAGGAAAGAGGAAAATCAAATTGCTATTCTCAACAATGAAAAGGGAGAAATTTCCACCAATGAAGAGGAAATTAGAGCAATAATTAGAAGTTATTTTGCCCAACTGTTTGTGGCAGCCCTCTTTTTAGTGGCAAGAAATTGGAACCTGAGTGGACGCCAATCAATTGGAGAATGATTGAATAAATAATGGTATATTAATGTTATGGAATATTATTGTTCTATAAGAAATGACCAGCAAGATGATTCAGAGAGGCCTGGAGATACTTGCATGAACTGATGCTAAGTGAAATTAGCAGAACCAGGAGATCTTTTTACACGGCAACAAGAAGACTATATGATGATCAATTCTGATGGATATAGTTCTCTTCAACAATGACATGTTTCAAACCAGTTCCAGTTGTTCAGTGATGAAGAAAGCCATATACATCCAGGGAGAGGCCTGTGGGATCCTAATGTGGACCACAACATAAGCATTTTCATACTCTCTATTGATGTTTGCTTGCATTTTATTTTCCTTCCCAGGTTTTTTTTTTCTTGCAGATCTGATTTTTCTTGTACAGCAAGATAACTTTATAAATATGTATACATATATTCAATTTGTCAAGTATTTTAACTTAATTAACATGTATTAGACTTCCTGCCATCTAGAGGAGGGGATGGGAGGAAGGAGGGAAAAATTTGTAACAAAAAGTTTTGGAAAGGTCAGTGTTGAAAAATTACCCATGCATATGTTTTGCAAATAAAAAAGCTTGTAAAAAAAATAGAAAGTTAGACTACTGATGCACCTAATTAAATTAATTTGTTATTGTTGGTCAGTCACATCCAATTCATCATGATACTAATATGAATTACCCAGATTAACAGAAGAAGAAATAAATTACTTAGATAGTTTCATTTAAAAAAAAAGAAATTGAATGACTTCCTTAATGAAGGAATTGATCAACGAAGTCCTTAAAAAAATCTCCAGGGCCAAATAGATTTACAAGTGAATTCTACCAAACATTTGAAAAGCAATTAAATCCAGTACTATGTAGGGAAAACTAGGTAAAGAAGGAGCCAAATTACTCCTATGCCACAAATATGGTACTGATTCCTAATATAGGAAAAGCCAAAAAAGAGAAAGAAAATTATTAGACCAATCTCTCTAATGAATATTGATAAAAATTTAAATGAATTAGTAGCAACTTATCAACAGGATAATAGATTATAAGCAAATGGGATTTATACCAGGAATGCAGGCTATTTCAAAATCAGGAAAACAATTGCCATAATTGATTATACAAAAAACACAACTAATAGAAATGATATGATCATCTCAACAGATCCAGAAAAAACATTTGAAAAAATACAATAAGCATTCTTCTTAAAAACATTAGAGAGCATAGGAAGAAATGAGTTTTCCTTAAAATGATAAGCAGTATCTGTCTAAAACCAGTAGCAGGTTTGTAATAAAGAGAAGCTGGATGCATTCTCAGGAAGATAAGGGTAAAACAAGGATACTCATTATTGCCTCTATTATTAAATATTTTACTAGAAATGTTGGCTTTAGCAATAAGAAAAAAAGAAATTTAAAAAATTAGAATAAATGAGGGGATAAAATTATTACTCTTTGCAGATAATATGAGGGCATACTTAGAGAATACTAGTAAATCATTCAAAAAGTCACTTAAAACAATTAACAGTCATAGTTAAGTTTCAGGGCACAAAATAAACTCACAAAAATTATTATATTTCTATATATTACTAATAAAGCCCAGCAGAAATAGATAGAGAAATTCCAATTAAAATAACTATAGACAAAATAAAATATTTGAGGGTCTACCTACCAAAATAGACCCAGGAACTATATGAACACATTTACAAAACACTTTTCAGACAAATAAAGTCAGATCTAAACAATTGGAAAAATATCAATTGCTTATGGGTAGGCCAAACTAATATAATAAAAATGACAATTCTACCTAAATTGATCTACTTGTTCAATGCCATACCAATCAAACTGCCAAAAATTATTTTATATAACTAGAAAAAAATAACAAAATTAATCTGAACGAACAAAAGGTCAAGAATATTAAGTGAATTAATGGAAAAAATACAAGGATAGTGGCCCAGCAGTATCAGACCTAAAACTCTATTATAAAGTAGCAGTCATCACAACATGATACTGGCTAAGAAATAAAATGGTAGATGAGTGGAATAGGTTAGACAAAAATGACAATAATCAATGACTATGGTAATCTTGTATTTGAAAAACTCTAACTTCAGTGTTAAAAACTCATTATTTGAAAATAATTGCTGGGAAAACTGGAAAATAATATGTCAGAAACTTGGTAGAGCCCTACATCTCACATTCTAAACATCAAAATGATACATGATTTAGGCACAATGGAGCAAATAAGCAAATTAGGAGAGCAAGTGATAGTTTACCTATTAGATCTTTGAAGAAGAGAGGAATCTATTGTCAAGGAAGATCTAGAGAACATTATGAATGAAAAATTGACAATTTTTATTACATTAATTTAAAAAGATTTTGCACAAAAATAACACAGCTAAGATCAGAAGGGAAGCACAAAGCTAGGAAAATGTTTTACACCCAGTGTTTCTAATAAATGCCTCATTTTTAAAATATATAAAGAATTGTGTTAAATTTATAAGAATACAAGCCATTCCCCAATTGATAAATGGTCAAAGCATATGAACAATTTTCAGATGATTAAATTAAAGCCATTTCTAGACATGAAAAAAATGCCCTGAATTACTATTGATTAGAGAAATGTAGATTAAAACAACTATGAGATTCCACCTTTTTCCTCTCTGATTGGCTAAAATGAGAGGAAAAAACAATGATAAATATTGGATATGGGAAAACTGGGATACTAATGCGTGGTGGAGTTGTGAACTGATCTAATCATTCTAGAGAGCAATTTGGAACTATGCCTAAAGACCTATAAAACTGTCCATATTCTTTGATTCAGTAGTACCACTATCTGTATACCAAGGAAATATAATACATCCCAAGGAAATAAATACAATATTTGTATCCCAAGGAAATCAGAAAGGGCAGAAAAGCATCCGCATGTGCAAAAATGTTTGTAACAGCTCATTTTGTGGTGGCAAAGAATTTAAAAATGAATATTTGTCCATCATTTTGGAAATGACTGAATAAGTTATGGTATATGGAAGTAATGGGATATTTTTGTTCTATAAAAAGTGATAAAGAAGCTGATTTTGGAAAGGCCTGGGAGAATTTACATGAACTGATGTAGAGCAAAATCAGCAGAACCAGGAATACATTGCACACAGTAACTCCAAGATTGTGGGATCAACTATGACAGACTTGTTTCTGTGGCTCAGGGATCCAAGGCAATTCCAATAAACTTTAAATGGAGAACATACTTACATCCAGAGAGAGGACTATAGTGCCTAAATACAAATTGACATATGCTATATTCACTTTTTTTGTTCTTTTTCTTCTGTTTTATTTTTCTCTCATGGATTTTCCCTTTTGTTCTGATTTTTCTCTCCCAATATGATTCATATGGAAATATGTAAAAAATTAATTTATATCAATAAATAGAAATAATAAATTAAAAATTAAAAAACCATGGGAATGTACTATAACGTTAACTTCAAAAGTATGAGAGATTTTCAGATTCTTATCCTTTGAGTGAATGATCACCAACTCAGAGTTTCCACTAACATGGAACTTCTATAATCCAATGGGATTAAGGCCTTACTGTACAGGGGCAAAGATTCTTCTAGATAGTATGGAAAAAATCCACTACTTACTACTCAGTGGTATGACTATATGAAGGTTTTTTCACCATGAAGAAAGATGGAATGTGTGATCTACCTTTTCCTTGTATTGATACTCGAGATTTTGTTATTCCCAATTTACCAACAAGACAAGAATAACTATTAGGAAATAAATGTATTATATGATGTGCTTACAGTAAATCAATAAGCATCTATTAAGCATTTGCTAGGTTTCAGGCACTGTGCTAAGTACTGTAGACATAAGCTAAAATGAAATAACTGTGGGAACAGGATTTGAGTACTATCTTTGACACATTTGCTATGTGCTTCTGTGTAATTTACCCTCTTAGTACATCAGACAATACTTTAATTTGCCTAAAAAAAAGCTTCAGATCTGTATTGGCAGAGGATATTCCTTGCTAGGGGTTCCTTGAACAAAATAAATCACAAGCATTGTTAAAAATAAATAAATATATATAAACACACTTAAATACACAAATATACATTTGCATGTCCACATAAATTTGACTCACTAATTGATTTTTTGAGACTTAATGACAATGCTGCTTATAAAGTTCAATGTTGAAAGGCTTGAGCAAAGTTAATGAACTGAGAAAAATTGCCACTTCAAAGAATATGGCTTAATTCTTCACACAAGAAATACCAAATGAATGAGGAAGTATTGTTCAGATTTTAAGGTACAGCTCTAGCAGTGCAGATATTTTGAATAGACCCTACAGATGGACAATGAGTTTTACTCAAATTTCTAAAAGATATGGAAAATGGGCTGGATAATATTTGAGAAATTGTCTAGGATACGGATAAGCAACCTTTTTTTCTGCCAAGTGTCAGTTGGGTATTTATAACATCATTCATGGACCATACAAAATTATCAACTTAATAATCCCACTTAAGTAGTGGGAGCTTTCAGCTCATCATCGCCTATGGTTGCTTTAGCAAATTATTTCATAGGCCTTATGTGGCTCATGGTCTGGACATTCTCCACCCTGGTCTAGGACATTCCTTCATACACACATACATACACAACCATCTTTTAAACATCACTACAGAGAGGTATGTTTGATGTGAGGAGTTTGCAACATATTATCAATGATGATTATTTATAAGAAGCTGTAAGAAGGATCCCATCAAGCAGGTGATGTTATCCATAAAATGTTAAAAGGCTGAGAGGAAGGCCTCTAAAAACTTAAGAGGGACCTTTTTGAATGTTCTCTGGCAGTACAAAAATAAAAACCATACAAGCTAAAAAGTTATGGATAGATTAGAATCTATATCTTTAATCTTTTTTTTTTTTTTTTTTTTTTTTTTTTT